>JAODAL010003778.1:0-167424 GCA_025379985.1 Phyllomedusa bahiana | reverse complement strand
AGGCCTGGACGGGCAGGCTCACTAACCTGTTCCGCCTGCTGGAGCGAGGAGGTGTCGGAGCCTCTGGCGGGAGTGGCGGAGGGAGAGCCGCTCAGGTCCGTGGGGCCCTTCTCTGTCCCTGGATCTGCAGGGGATTCAGCAGGTGAGTGCCGTGTGCGCTCCGTAGGCGGTGAGAGCGGCGCTTCCGGCCGTTGCGGGGAAGGAAGATGGCGCCCGCCACGAGGCTGCCCGCCAGACTTTGTCACCAGTGAGCCTGGAAAATACCTCGCGATCCCTCTTCTGCGGACCGGAGCGAGGGGGAAAGCAGGAGACACCGCTGGAGCTGTTCGCCTGCGTTTAGGAGCCAGGGTGTTGCTAGATTCTCCCCCACAGAGGTAGCAGCGCTGCGGAGCTCTTCAGCTAGGCGTCTTTCTCCATGGGCTTCCGGTTCCGCCCCCCACTATCTATACTTTTGAATAAATCCTAAAATTCTTCTGTTTTCCCTCCGGCCACTAACCCTAATAACCTGCTTATACTTTCTGTTTTGTAGAGATCCCTTCTCTGCAGATTCCCCATTATCAGCACAGGCCATAGTTGCCAACTTTCGAAAATGAAAAAGCAGGAGAATTTAGTGGGCGGCGCGCTACGCGCGTCGCGGCAAAAATTTGCATGGACACGCCCATCTTGTTGGTATGCCATGCCCCTTCAAAAAAAGCCACACCCACTCCACCTAACTGCATAACGGCTTTGGAAGAAAGCCAGGTAGATGCCCTTATAGCCAGGTAGTAGCCCCCATAACCAGGTAGTGCCCCTTACAGGCCGGTAGATGCCCCCTTGTAGCCAAGTAGATGCCCCCTCTGTAGCCAGGTAGAGCCAAATTTGTAGCCAGGTAGATGCCCCCCTTTGTTAGCCAGGTAGGTGCCCCCCATTGTTAGCCAGGTAGGTGCCCCCATTGTTAGCCAGGTAGGTGCCCCCATCTGTTTGCCAGGTAGGTGCCCCCATCTGTTTGCCAGGTAGGTGCCCCCATCTGTTTGCCAGGTAGGTGCCCCCATCTGTTTGCCAGGTAGTGCCCCCATCTGTTTGCCAGGTAGTGCCCCCATCTGTTTGCCAGGTAGTGCCCCCTCTGTTGCCAGGTAGTGCCCCATCTGTTAGCCAGGTAGTGCCCCCATCTGTTAGCACGGTAGTGCCCCCATCTGTTAGCCAGGTAGTGCCCCCATCTGTTAGCCAGGTAGTGCCCCCATCTGTTAGCCAGGTAGTGCCCCCATCTGTTAGCCAGGTAGTGCCCCCTCTGTTGCCAGGTAGTGCCCCCTCTGTTGCCAGGTAGTGCCCCCATCTGTTAGCCAGGTAGTGCCCCCTCTGTTGCCAGGTAGTGCCCCCTCTGTTGCCAGGTAGTGCCCCCCTTTGTTACCAGGTAGTGCCCCCTCTGTTGCCAGGTAGTGCCCCCTTTGTTACCAGGTAGTGCCCCCTCTGTTGCCAGGTAGTGCCCCCTCTGTTGCCAGGTAGTGCGCCCATCTGTTAGCCAGGTAGTGCCCCCTTTGTTGCCAGGTAGATGTCCCCTCTGTTGCCAGGTAGTGCCCCCTCTGTTGCCAGGTAGTGCCCCCTCTGTTGCCAGGTAGTTGCCCTCTCTGTTAGCCAGGTAGAGCCCCCTAAAGCTAATAAAAATCAAATAATAAAATCCACTTACCTTACCAGGCTCCTGCAGCGTGGCCGCTCCCGACCGATCTCTTCAGCGGCGCAGGGGGAAGTGAGAGCAGCCGCGCGTCACTCCCCTGCAGCCGCGCGTCACTTCCCCCTGCGCCGTTGACCTGTATGTACGGCGCACACACCGGCGCCGGACATACAGGGGGAGGAGGGAGGAGGGAGCGATCCCTCCTGCCTCCTCCCCGCACAGTGAGACCGCGGGCGGGTGAGCGGCCGCTGCGGCCGCTTCACCCGCCTGTAGGAGCGGTCCCGCGGCGCAAGAGTAGCGCACTAGCGCTACTCTTGCGCCGCGGTAATTTAAAGCACCCCCGCCGCCTGCAGGCGGCGGGAGGAATGCCACCCCCCCCGGGAGGGCGGGAGGGGACCCCAAATAGCGGGACCCCCCCGCCAAAAACGGGAGAGTTGGCATGTATGGCACAGGCAGGATTACAAAGAACAATGTATTCCAAAAACAGTGGCACACTATAAACTGGAGCACTATCAAAAGGGAGGAGGTAGCTTAAACAGTTTTGATCAAAAAGTGAACCGAGAACCTCAAAAAACTTTTCATATATCCCAGATAGCTGAAATGCTTTTTTCAAAATTCCTATGTCCCCTTTGATAGTGTTCCAGTTTATAGTGTGCCACTGTTTTTGGAATATGTATGTATACTACAGCCGCACCAGTGTTGCACCTATGTTCATTTTTTTCAAAAATGTTTTTTTGGGATGTGCATAACCATATATTGTTTGTACAACGAACAATGTGACACCAATGTGTATAGATAACGCAGGATCCACCAGCTTCCCCTCTCAATGCACACGGACTTCATCCCAAGGGCACAGAGCAGGTCTAGAAAACTCTCCTATAGAAGTCAATGGGTCTGCTCCTGTTCCCAGGCTCCTATGCCCATGAGCTGCAGTAAAGAATATCTCTAAACGCTGTTTAAAAGCAGCTCAGACAAGATTGCTGTCCCCATAATCATATACAGACAGCAGAAATAGAAAAATCTACAATGAGAAAATATAAACAGCTCATTATCTGGTTTTAAATAGTAAAAGACATAAAATACTAGTGACACATTCCCTTTAAAACTAGTATATGAAACCTACTCCTGCATATTATCTTTCTTGGAAGGGAACCTATGACATTGAACATGCTATTGAATCTGCTGGTGGTAGGTTATAGAGAAGGGGGAGCTGAGCAGATTGATACATTGTTCTGTAGGGAAAGATTCAGCAGAACTTGTATTTTATCCATCTAAATCCTGGCTTATTCTGGGTTAAAGAGGTTGTCTCACTACATAGATTTATCTTACCTCAGTCCTGTTTTCTTGGTTTCATTTTGAATTCAGGGGCGTGTTTACTGGCTTCTACTAGGCTGCAGTAGAAGCCAGGTCTGTAGCTATAGCAACCAGTGCTGGCAGCTTATCAGGAGAGATCAAACAGGTCTGTAGCTATAGCGACCTGAGGAGCTGATGCAGGCCATACAAGAAGGGATATCTCATAATAGGTAGGATATTGTTAATAGACATATATTACAAAGTAACTTGTTTTTGCAAGATCTTTAACATAAAAAGCAATCCATGTAGTGAAACAAGCCCTTTAAGGAGTCCAGTAGGTGGTTTTATCAGTGATTGACAGCTATATTCCTGTAAACACACCGATACAAGGAAGGCTGTCCATCACTGATAACACCGCCTACTGGACTCCTAGAATATGCAGGGATTTAAATGAATAAAATACAAGTTGTACAGAATCTTTCCCCACAGAACTAGATATGAATCTGCTCAGCTCCTCCAGCTCTATAACATGCTGCCCACAGATCTAAAAGCATGTTCAGTGTGACAGGTTTCCCTTAAGGCGATGTTCACACGGCTTATTGCCGACGTAACTGCGGGGACGGATTTCGCCCCGCAATTACGCCGGCAGCCGTGCAGGGCGTACACGCCGTAAATAATGTGCATGTCACTTATCTCCCCCTGCGGCGGATTCGCCGAGCGGGGAGAAGAGACGGAATCCATAGTTCTCTATGAGAACTGTGGATTACCGTAATGACTGGGACGGATTCCAGCCGTACTGCAGCGCAAATACGGCGCGCAATACGGCTGAAATCCGTCCCAGAATAAGCCGTGTGAACGAGACCTTAAACTTCAGAACTGTACATGGCTCTGTGCCCTTGATAATCTTCATACATGTAACACCAATACACCAAATAATAACTCATGCTAATACAAAAGGTTTGAAGGGACATAAAAAAATTGCTGTGGGAAGGGAAGGAAAAATTTAAGTCGACTCAATGGTGAGGCGATCAGGAACAAAGAAAGAAAATTTCTACCTTTATCTCTTAGGATTTACAGAAGACAATAAAATAGGGGAATGGGCTGCTGTCTATCAATGGTCCTGATTTAACATGTTTCTACCAGTCAGAACATACCCCGTTTCCCCAAAAATAAAACAGCGTCTTATATTAATTTTTGCTCCTAAAGATGTGCCATGTCTTCTTTCAGGGGATGCCTTATTTTTCCACATATATATATCTCTTAAAGTTTAGAGTCACAAACAATGGGATATATGTATGAAAAGGACATTTTAGAGGCAGCTGCAGTGACTCAAAGAATGGCAAATGTGACATGCTGGGACTTCTAGTTCTACAAGTCCCAGCATGCCCCATCAGGAATCCTATGAGATGTGTGTGTCAGTATCATTGCTCTGTTCTCTCTCCCCCCCTCCCATCCCTCACTTACTTGTACACTTTCTGTCTCCTGTCCTGGGATGTTCGGGACCTGTGGTGACTTCACAGTCAAATGACCTCCATGCACAGGTCCTTCAACACTCTGCTACGACAATATGTCCCAGGGCTGTTTCTTGGGGTGAGCGGGGCTTGGGAACACCCGTCCCCCCTCCTTTCTCTCTGCCCACCCTTAGGGACGGCCCTGTGTTTGGGGAGCTGCAGCAATGATTTCCGCTAGGTCTTATTTTCGGGGGATGCCTTATAATCTCTGCTATGTCTTACTTTTGGGGGTGTCTTATTTTCGGGAAAACACAGTAGCATGGTTTAAAAACCCCATGTCTGACTTCATTAAGTTGCAGTTTTCAACTTTCATGTATGTCTTCGGCAAAACATGACTCCATAATCTGACATATTAAAAGTAACGCTAAATACCAGTAGTTAAAGAGGGTGTACCGTTCCCTTATCTTTCCTTGCCCAAAAAACTAAATAATTTAGTTTATATACATTTTTAGTTGACTTCTAGGTTCTTGTAAAATAAGGTTAGAGCACACAGCCAGACACCTGTTTATAGGGAAAATGTATGCATCATATTATGGCAGTCATGTTAACTGATAGGAAAACAACTTTTACCCAGCGATATGGGCAGCTTCAATGGGCCATACATTTGTACATTGCATTAAAAGGTTGCCATTGCTTGCCTTTGCATTGCCACCATGACTACATTTTACCTTTTTCTCGTATAGATTGTGGTCCAGCTCATCCTCGGAGCTCTCTTCATTGTGCTGCTGCTCCTGCATATCTTTCATTTTAATCAGGAGCTCGGCCTTAGGTGCAGATGTGCTGTAGTAGGTAGAGCTGGTCGTTAGAGAGATCGCTGCTGCTTCTTTTCTGTGGGATGCAAGTCATAGATAATATCTATATATCTGTATAATCCATACCACACATTACAATCTGGTCTAAGCAGGCATCTGGCATCACAGAGGTACTAAAGGGCACTGAGTCTGTCAATAAATCGCATTCTTTACTGGAAGAGGACTATGCAGATCTGTATGTTGTGTAGTAAATTACTCACATTTATACCTCTACACAGAAACTATTGTTTTTTTCATCCCAGACATTTATTGTGTGTCAATAAAATATGTGATGCATGTGGGCTCCAATGCTGTTTGGTTATACATACATGGAACTCCCATTGAAATGCATACATTGTCTCTTCTCTGTTCTGAATGAATACTTTCGGGGGCCCATTCCCAAGACAGATAAGGGCCTCTGAGGTGGGAACTCATCTACTGGACATTTACAGTATATCCTATTGATATGCCATACATATTTGAGATGGGAAAACCTCCTTATAGAAGTGTGGCATTGATTAAAGGGGTTTTGCCAGGATGTGCCTTATCTGCTAAGAAGCAAATCTAACACGCCACCCTGAGCTAAGAGAGAGAGAGACACAGCCAGAGCACAGAGCCATGCAAAAGGGATCGTGTGAAATGCTCACTCAAATGATCAAACTACAACTTGTGGATTCTGTATACAAAAGACAACAGCTTTCTCCACAGAAGCTTGAAAGCTTCTTCATGTTCTCTGTCATCAGATAAAGCAGGGATCTACTCAGATAATCACACTACAACTAGTGGATTCTGTATACAAAAGACAACATATTTCTACCCAGTGCCTTGAAAGAGCCCGGCCAGCAGCTCGTCAGGTCGTATCTAATAGAAGCTTTGAAGTAACTAAGGGCAGGTAAGGCAGCCTGTAGCTCTCTCAGGCTGCAATTTTTGTAATCACATATATTTAGAAAGTGATTAAATACCCATTTTGGAGGATCGCACGTCAACATTACATCGTGGCAAAACCCCTTTAACTTGTAGGTAGGGATAAATAAGGACTATTGTCAAATACATTGCTATTCTGCTTCTCTTCAGAGCTAGAGCAGTTCTTCATCCCTGCTAGGTTACCAACCATCTCTCTCTGCTCTAGCAGCTATGGTGGAGATGGTGTAATCACACACTGTGTCTTACCAGCGGAAGCTTGTTTATCTTTCTTACTGACAAACTCTAACCCTTTAGAGCTCTGCAGCCTTTTGCCCTGCTGTTTACACTCCCTCCATCACCAATGTCCCTCTACCAGGCTCAGCTGGGAATAGCAGAGCTAACATGCCAATTACTGCTGTAAAACTACACAGTCTAAACAGGAAGTGGGAGTCTGAAGCTGGCTCTAGAAACCGCATGGTGGGAAAACCATTTTAAGCATGTAGAGCAAATATAAATGTAACATTTAGCATGTGGTTCCATCTATGTACAGATTAGACAGCAATTTCCCAATATAAATCATTAAAATGTTAAAGTGTCAGCAGGTTCGTGCTGTTCCCATTCCAATAGTGTTCCAAATCTACATCTGCCACTCCTCCTATGTTAATTTATGGCACTATTGGAAGGCCTCTAACTACCAATTGCTGTAAAATCTATGTTGCATTGTCTCATTGTATTCCTCATTACCATAAAGGGCGACATGTATGAACGGGGCTGCGCCAGAATTCTGGCCTTAAAAAGCTGTAGTAGACAAGTTCTATAGATGTATGATCAGGTCTACTCCAAATTTTGGCGTGATAAGTGCCTCGGTACCGCACCAAAGACACTTTTTAGCGCGCCACAGTTTAGGGGCGTTCTGGGGTCGCACCACATTAGTAGAAGTAGACACATTTATGATTCTTTGACGCCAAAACTTTTGCACAGAACAGTTAGAACAGCCAGATGAGGGTAAAGGTGGTGCCTGAGCCTGAGTTTTCCTATTGGCACTAGACTGCACCTGTATGTATAAACTACAGAAGAACAGGTTCATACATTCTGGCGCAGTCTATACTACCTTAAAGCGATTTAGAACTGATCTATCAGCGCCAGAATCCATACATGTCACCGATAATGTTTACTTAGTTACACGATAACGGACATGATGATTATACATACTTCTCCTCCGGTGGCCTTGGAGATGGAACCTTTGGATGTATCTTCCTACGTTGCTGAGCTTCTTCAAGAAGATGTTCGTCTTTTCTAAAAATTCCTTCCATAAGGTCCATTGTGGTCATCATTTTGGCATTAGGATCTAAAATGTCTGCAAGAGACTTATCTTTTCCTACAATTTCTCTCACCAGCTCCTCAGACTTCAGATCAGCATAGATCAAGTCTTTGCCTTTTGAGTTACTAGCTGAGAGAGATGGGTCAGGACTTGCATCCCCTGCAAATTCCAGGGCTGACTGACTGCTGGTTGCTCTGGGTTGGTCTTCTGGATCATGGTCATGTCTTGTATAAGCACAAAAGCGGGAATAGGACTGTTCGGATGTGCTGAGAGTTTTGATTTGGTCTTTGGTTAGACCGGTGGGTAAGGCAGGTGGCTCAATGGCACTCAGCAAGTTGACCCTGCTTTCCTTCTCTGCGTGACTTTCAGAATGGATGATTTTAATGGGAACCATCTTCACTGTCGTGTTGTCTATCACTCTTTCAATCCTGAGGAAACAAAAAAAAAAAAAAGCAGTGTTTCCTTTGATAATTTTCAAAACTGGTAACAAGCAAAAAAAAGAAAAAAAAAGAAAAAGAAAAAAAAGGCTTAAAACAAAAAAAGAAAAAAAAGCTTAAAACAAACAACAAAAAAAAAACGGATACAGTGTAGATTACTTTACTTAAACCTGGATCCGGGAGCTTTGCTAAAATATAGTTTAGATGTTCGTAAAACCTAAATGCTATGATTTTGTGTTCTATAAAATTACATGGCAGGGTAGCTCAAACCTCGAGCAACATGAATAAAATTCAAGTTTTCTTATTCCTGTACAAAAATACACTAAAATTGATAGTTGAAGAAAATGTTAAAGGGTCACATAAAGGATAAACTGATACATTCAACTTTAAGAAACTAAGATGAAGAAATGCTGCCTCAAAAAAAAACAAAAAAAAAAAAAAAACTTATTTTCCACCCAAAATAACAAATTGTTTTTCCCCCAAATGGAATTTGTCACCTATCTATGGGACAGGTATTCTACGTTAGATCGGTGAGATTAACATCCTCTCTAGTTTAATTCAGATTGAAGAAAATACTGGGGTGCCACAGTAATCAATGTGAGACCTTTCCGTATATGTAATGACCGTTTCCAAAAATGAATCTGGCTTGGCTTTAGTCATCCATATATTCGGGCTGCAGCAGTGATGTGGTTCATAGCCAGGCCTGTGCTATCACAGCAGAACCTACAAGATAGGATTCTCTACTGTATGACATCTATATACCCTAGTAGGATACTGAACAAGGAAAGACGATATTTATTAGGTCTGCTACAAAATAAAGTTCAGATTAATATTGGTCACTGGAAAATGGCAAATTAACCAACGGTGGCACAGATAAGACGTAACTGGCAGCTCCATGTTACCTCTTGAAATTATTAGCACAATAAGCAAAGAGATTAGGTTATTTGGTTGAGACAAAAGACAGCCAATAAATATGTATAAATAGATTAAGGGTCAATATAGAGATCTCTCTTATGACTATTCATACCGAGGACCGTACCCATAACAAGGAGGCATGCACTATGGTTTCCACAAACATAGCAGGTGATTCTTTATGGTAAGAGCAGTGAGACCGTTGAACTCTCTGCCAGACTAAGTTGTCATGGTGAACTCACAAAATAAATTCAAAAGGAGCTTGATTGTATTTTTTTTTTTAAACAAGTTATGACAAAGATTCTGGAGAAGGGTCGCTGATAGAGGCATTTATTTCAATTGCCAATTTGAACTCCGGGAGAAATTTTTCCCTAAAATGAGAACAATTGGCTTCGATCTCATGGGGGTTTTGGCAGAAAATAGAAAAAAACTTTTTGCTTTTATAAATTACCTCCAATTATAAAACATCTTTCCATAAATCAACAGTGAAAGCAAAAAAGAAGAACCTTGGTAATAGATCTTATTAGAGATAAGGTAATTTGAGAGCTCAGGTTAAATACAGCTGCTCATAGAAGTCTAGAGAAAGGGGGTGGGAGAGGAGGGTCAGACACAGTCAGAGATGGTGCTGGCTGTATAGGAAGTATTTGATCTCACCTCAGTGGACTCACAGCTACACTGCCCCTTACTGCTGTGTAATAACCTTTATGCTGTGGTTTGTGTGTCTCTTTCTTTCTCTCCCTGGCCACTGTCCATAGAATTCCATGGGCAGCAGTAACCAAAGACCTCGGAAAAATGAACAATTTCCTCTGCAATACGGATTCCCTGACTGGTTTATAAGTTATTTAGCAGAAAGAAACAGAGAAGGAGAAGGAGGAGAAGAAGCTGATAAGTGAAGAAAGCACTTTCTCTACTAAGATATAATAAAAACTTATTTTTGCTTGCATTTATGGAAGGCTGTTTTATAATTCAAGTAACTCTTTAAATTATGCCTATGCTAGTCTAGGTTTGCATGTCCTTAGGGTGCTGATCAACTACAGCAGTTCCTCAAATTACAATGGCCTTTCCTAAGATATTGTATGTTGAGTGTGGTTACAAGACACTGATCCTGCCAATTATCATGAACATTTTACTTGTAAAACTCCTTTTTCAGTAAAGTACATTCCATGAGTAGCACCTCTCTACAATACAGTTCAGTACTAAATGTCCTGTGCTGTTCTTTACATGTGCAAGGATGAGCAGCTCCTTTGGGAACCAGATGAGGGTGCCCAACTTTCTTTATTTTTCCTGACACATTGTGTATAAAGTGCATAATCCAATGAAGCTCATATCTTCAAATAGAAAGTGATTTCCATCTTCCAACAGCTCTCTCTGACTGTTCTATGTAAGGATTTTCTTTATATGTATTAGTTATCTGCTTCATTTTCCATTATGTTGGGGGTTACATTTTGAGGACTCGGAACCAATTACCAATTTTCCATGGAGTTATAGTTCCAACATACAATGGTCGTTCTGGAAACAATTAGGATAGTATGTTGCGGGATCACTGTATGTGATATATTGTACGTTTTATATGGTGTTGATTGGTGGGACATACATAAGTGATCTGTATTTGAAAAGTGCACCCTCGTATTTGGTATGGTCCATGGAGTAGTATTTTTACTGATTGTTTTATGTACTTTAGTGGCTGCTCGCTGTAAGGGTATGTTCACACTGCGTTTTTTAGATAAGTGCTTGGATCCGTGTTTCGCATCTAACAACGTGCAGTATGATTTACATTAGTTTCAATGTAAATCACACATTGGCGTTCATGTGTCTTTCTGATGCGTCTTTTGGATCCGTCCAAAAGTTGACATGTATCTATTTTACACAGCAGACAACCAATTTAAAACTATAGAGTGAGTTTCTGCTGCACAGAAAATGCATCCACACTCACCACACTTTGGGTGCGTCTTTAGATACGTTTTACGCAGCGCTTTTCAATCCGTTATTCGGACTGAAAAACGGCGTGTGAACATACCCTTAGGCTATGTTCACATGGCTTAACTGCGGGACGTAATTACGCCCCGCAATTACGCTGTGTGGCCGGGGGCGGGGCGGGAGTGGAGGAGGGAGCGGGGGGGGGGCGGCACTTCGCCGGCCCATAGATAATCATTACTAGCGGCGCGTATACGCCACTAGAAAGTTGCCTGTCAATTATCTCCCCCCTCGGCGTATTCGCCGAGCAGGGAGAGGAGACGTAATCCATAGATCTCTATGAAAACTGTGGATTACTGTAATGACCAGGACGTTTTCAGCCCGTAATAGGCGCACTCTGGCGCGTAATTACAGACCGAATTACGTCCTGGTTTAAGCCGTGTGAACATGGCCTTAGACACAAACCTTTTCAGAGCAGGAAATGCGTTCAAAGCCATTGACATTTAACAGTTGCATAAGGGCTACAACTGTGCTTTGCAGAAATGACCTGGAGAGCAGAGGCTAGTCACATGTAGAAGACCAGCTTTTTTTATAGCTTCTGCATCTCATGTGATCGTCAAATGACCTTTCCAAGGATAATCATTTTCTCCCTTATTTCATTTTTTAATGCAAGTTGGAAAAAGAGAAAAAAAACAAAACAGATGTTCAATGCCAACAAGAGAGCACAAAAAACCTATCGGATAACAACTGCAGATGGAAAAACATTTAATTTTTTTTCTGGACTAAATTTTCCAGCCGTTTGTAACACAAGGCTTCCTGAGTCACTGTACACTTCACACAGATACTTTGGGAACGTAAATGATCTAAGCTTTCACTCCGATATATAACCGACAAGAAAGAATATCCTCTCTCAAGGAAGATACATTCCTATGAAAAAATATTTTTGTGGCCACCATCATCCACAATCTCTGGTTGTGGTCGTGTAATGAGCTACATGCTGAATGCCTCTTGAATGCAAATATGTGCTCATCATGGAGTGAGGTGTTCAGTTCATTAAGAATTCCTTTAATATCCAGCAAGCAGATAATAAAATGTCAAGATTCGGTCTAGTTTCAATTTTTGTGTCAATATTTTCACTTAATCATTGTTCCTAGCATTAATAATCATTCAGCTCTGCATGATGGTTGCTCAAATAGGTGGTCTCATTAAAACCGGAAACCTCCTGCAAACATATTTCCAGGTTAAGACTAGTCTGGTTAGACATATGGCATTGCATGGTGAGCATTCAGATGAATGGCAGTCCATGTAATGCTTTGGGGGTTCAAGTCTGCCAGAGTGCTTGTCGCTCTGGGTCATGAAGGACGTATCTTAAGCAGGTTCCCCCCCTCTGGTGTTCAATAAAGGCACCTCTAATGATGATTGCAGTGGTATCTCCTACCAGAAGTTTAAGAAAGTAAAAACTAGAGATGGAGGGAACTTGTGATACTGATGCCTCTGCTGCAGATTTCCTGAGAGAAGCAGCTATGGTCACGATTAAAAGTACAGAGTTACTGCAGACTGATCCCCTCCTTATGTAAGAGTGCCTGATATATTAGGTGTGGGACGGGTGGTTTCAGAGAGTACTAACTAAAGCTGTCCATACACATTAGATTAATGTTGGCAGATCAGGACAATCTAACAGGTTTGTGAGCTTCCTGCTTATTCCCTGATGGCAGCTGTCGGGAGAGAAAAGATAAAGGGATAAAGTTGTGGCAAAGTGTCGTGCAGGGTCAGGTACTAAAAAAAATAACCCCAGCAAAGAATATCTCATGGAGCACTGTTTAATCTGTCATCCTTAAATGGAAGGAAAATGGCACAACTGCTCACCTGGCCGTCCACCTAAACAGACAGCCCACACAGGAAGAGTACTAATTAGAGAGGCAGCCAACAGGCCCAGGGTCACTCTGCAGAGATCTACAGCTTAGGAGAACTATCAGCTGTTTACTCCACAAATCTGGCCTTAATGGAAGAGTAGCAAGGAGAAGTCATTTTTGAAATCAAGCCATAAAAAGTCCCATTTGCAGTTTGCAAAAAAAACTATTTAGGGGGGACTGCAAGCATGTGAATGAAGGTGCTCTAGTCAAATGAGACCACAATTTAACTTTTTGGCCTAAATGCCAAACACTATGTGTGGAGGAAAGCTAACAATGCAGATCACCCTGAACACAGCATCTTCGCCGTGAAGCATGGTGGTGGCAACATCATGCTGGGAGGATGTTTTGCTTCAGCAGGAACTGGGAGTCGATAGAAAGATGGATGGAGCTAAATAAAAGGCAATTCTAGAGGAAAACCTGTTAGAGGGTTCAAAAGGCTTGAGACTGGTGCTTAGGTTCACCTTCCAGCAGTAAAACGACCTTAAACATACAGCCAAAGCTACAATGGAATGGTTTACATCAAAGCATATTCAGGTTTTAAAATGGACCAATCAAAGTCCAGACCTAAATCCCATTGAGAATTTGTGGTAGGACTTGAACATTCCTGTTCACAAATGTTCACCAACCCATCTGACTGAGCTCGAGCTATTTTGCAAAGAATGGGCAAAAGTTCAAGCCTCTAGATGTGCAAAGTTGGTACAGACATACCCCAACAGATCTGCACCATAATTGTAGCTAATGGAACGGACAAAGTACTCACTCAGGCGGGCTGAATACATATTCTCTTAAGGATCTTCCTCCAACCACTGCCTGTTCCATTGTTTCCCAAATACTAAATAACCTTTTAAAGGGGTCTAGAAATGTTTTACTATATTTTGTATTTCTTCATTTTGAATAATGCATCTTTAATCTTAAAATATCTTTTACTGTTATGCACTGGTGTCCAGTTGTCAGGCAAAGATATATATTCCAGGTACAGGCAGTCCCTAATTGACAAACATCCAACTTATATAAGACTCGTACGCAAAAAAATAGGCTATTGTTGGGTGCGCAAAGTCAGAGCTTAAGTCACTCATCATTTACTTTAGTCTTGCGCCTTGGTTCTCCTATGCTCCATCAGTGAGGTTGCCTGCTATATGCTGCAGCCACCTTGCACATGTGCCATCAGGCTCTCTTCCTCCAGATATAACCTGAAAGTGGCCAAACACAGCACATATATCTGGACTAACAACTTCGCCATTTGCAATATCTCATTTGATTGTTGCACCATACCTGTTAATCTACATGTTTGCTGTAGATAAACTATATATATTTCATGAATTCATGATAAGGTCTTCTGTGGATTTGCTAAAGTCTGATAAGGGAATGAAAATCTTACGCAGCCCCCACAGACTCTAAGTGTGCGGTACCAATATTATTTCCATCTTGGACACAAAGTGAGGTGAAATCTTCTGAACGGGGGGCACAAATTGCAAAAAAAGAGAACAAAACTACAGAACCCATCTTGGGGAGTAATCTACCAATTGTACTGTGTATGGTGTTACAAAAATATCCTATATGAATTTATTAAAATACATGTATATATATACATACACATATATATGCTCTTTTGATCATCAGATATCCTGTCTGTTGCAATCAGTGCATTCTGTCATATTTTCCTGAAATCCTTTCAAGAAAAAGGAAATGACAGAAAAAGATGCGCTCAAACTGGCAGCCGAAGTTGCATCACTTTACCTTACAACGCCTATGGTGTAAAGTATTGGAAACAAATGGTAGAATAAGCAGAATTACATAAATTATAAGGTTAGAACATTTATAGTACAAACAAACAAGAAAGTCTAATAATAGAAATAAAGAGAAATCAAAAAGAAGAAAAACAAACTTTCGCCCAAAAAAAGCAGCTTCGGCCATGTTCACACGGCTTATTTTGGGACGTATTTCAGTCCGTAATTCGCGCCGTACTTCGTGAAATACGGGACCAAATCTGTCCCAATAATTACGGCAATCCACAGTTCTCATAGAGATCTATGGATTACGGCTCCTCTCCCCGCTCGCCGTATTCCGCGAGTGGGGAGAGAAGTGACATGCACATTATCCCGGCGGAATACGCGCCGTGGATAATGAAAGTCTACGGGGAAGATGAGCTGCCGGCCACTCGCCCCGCCCCCGTACACAAGCCTTAATTGCGGGCGAAATCCGTCCCGCAATTACGGCGTGAATAAGCCATGTGAACCCCGCTTAAGAGTAAAAGAGTCATTACCTGGCTAAGCTTTCATCTTGAACTAGAAGGGGAGGTTTATCTGTAAGCTTTTGAGGAGCAAATTGAGGAGATGGTGATCGTGATGGCTCCATCCCAGGTTTCTTAAGATGGCAGGCTTTTGGGGACACTTCAGTCTCAGAGCTGTTGTGCTTCTTGTCTAAGTGCTGGCTGACATTCTCTGATGACCCAGGAAGTCTAGGACTGTGCAAAAGGACATTTAAATGTTTATCTGAAGGCACCCGAGGGCTGTGGACAGGTGTTGTCTGAGGTTTCACATCTGCACTGCCTGGGGAATAAGATGCACTTTTTCCATGAGATGATGTCAATAACGATTCCGTGGATGTAGCTAGAGATGATGTGGAACCGTTCTGCCTCCAGTACTTGTCTATGTTTTGGTGGTGGTGGTCTTTGCGGAGCTGGTCCACGCTTCTTATTCACTGGCACCGATTCCTCCTTTCGATACTCTTCTAGCAATTGTGAGGTATTTCGAGTGTCAGATTCTGATATGGGGAGAGCTGTGTAGCCGTCTCTGCTCCTTCTCCTTACGTTTTCATTTACAAATCTGTAATCACTAGGCAGCGTTCCAGACCTTGTCCGGCTTTGTTGGGGCACATTTAATGTATCTGGTCCTTCAGGTGATTCACTGGGTATTTTTCTATTGTTCTCATATGCAATATTCTCATCTACTGATGCTTGATCACCTTTATCTTCTATCTCCACAATCCTAAAATGAGACATAAAAAGGAGGTCATTAACATGGTAATATACAGGTATATGTACGTGAGAATAGTACTGGTGAACTGAACAAAACCTACTGAATTATTGTGTATGCATATTACATGTGACATTATCTGGCACCTTGACATTGAACAGCTTTGACAAAAACTAATGTTTTAGAGGTCATTCCTATATAAGTATATTAAGTATATTATATATACTTGTAGATCATATATATATTCTACTAATATCCTGTACATAGTATTGCCATGTCAGAGAGGAATAACCACACACATTAATCTAAGTGTAAGGGTGTGTTCACACAGCGTTTTGCTCTTAATCTGTGGTATGCTAAAGGTACCCAGATACTGTGAAAGAGCCATAGAGGAGGATAGTAGACCACGCTTTTGTATCCTGCAAAAAAAAGCACATACAGTGGTTTTAACATACAATGCTACAGGCACCGCCGATACAAGGCATATATGATCGACTGGAAGATCCAGCCAATCATCATGAACATTTCACTTATAGATTATCTGTATTTGTGAAGTGCATGCAGTGACTGGAGGTTTAGTAGCACCTCTCTACAGTACAGTGCGGTACAGTGTCTTATGGCAGGTGTGCGCTTAGGCACAGATTTTTTCCTTCACTATGCCTCATGCCATATTTGAATTGTATCTATGGATACTAATAAACTGATTTTGTGATTTCAATCCATTTTTGCCACCGGGTGCTCGCTGTCCGAAAGGACTTTTCTTCTAGATGTATCTTCCATGCGGCTGGAGCAGGGGACGTGCGACAGAGATGTGCATCTTGCTATCCTGAAACGTATAGGTGAGCTGAATATATATTTTTTTTCCTTTTTTATCTATAAAGTAAATGACCCAAAGAAGCTTCTGTCCTCAAAACAGAGAGTGATTTCCAGCTTCTAGCAGCTCTTTTAGGCTTTTATATGTAAGGACTTTATGGGTATTAGTTATCTGCTTAATTTTCTTTAATCTTTACTTTTCATTACACTGGAGGGGCATACTGGGGGCTTGAGAACCAATTACCAATTTTTCATACAGTTATGGTTTCAACTTACAATGGTTGTACCAGATCCAATTAATATTGAATATTGAGAGAACACTGTCCAACCAGGAAATACAGTAAATGTAGTCCAAGAGAGTTTATTGTTCCCTTTGGTCTGCAGTTTTATCAAGGTATCTGTCAGGATATCTTTATTTCACCGCATCCTGATGAAAACCACCAAATAGAGACTAAAAGAGAGTGAACACACCCTTACATATAGATCACCTATATAACCACATGTGGTTAGTTAACTTATACACTGACACTGTGATTTACACTATATTTCCAGAATATATATATATCACACACACACACACATATATATATATATATATATATATATATATATATACATACATATACACACACAAATTTATATATAATCTGAAAGAATAGATCTTCCATGTTAATCTGCATTTGTGTACAATAGGAAAGGAAAGTTCAAATTGGGGGTTTTATGTTTTTATAGACACTGTAACCTATCACAAGGGAGGCCTTTAAAGCGAACCGGTCACATAGGTTATGCCCCCTTGCTGAGTACAGAACAAGCCAATGTCAGACCTGCTGTTCCCAGCGCTGTGTCCCTTATTCTGTAAGATGCTGCAGTTTTCGTGTATTTAATGCTCAAATCTGCAGTTTTCAGCCACAAGAGTCATTCGAAGAGTCCTTCAGAGAGTCAGTTTTTTTTCAAACCCCGCCCACCTGAGGCTAACCCCGCCCACCTCAACTGACAAACCTATTACTTTGAATAGGTAGAAACATGTGAATAACTGTCAGTGGGCGGAGCTAGCCTTTGGTGGGTGGAGCTAACACCTGCTCATGAATACAATTAAAGGGATAAATGCTCTAAAACTGCTGCATCTTACAGAATAAGGGACACAGCGCTGGGAACAGCAGGTCTGACACTAGCTTGTGCTGTCCTCAACAAGGGGGGCATAACCTTTGTGACAGGTTCTCTTTAAGCTGTACACTGTCCTCATTACATTTCACAGTTGCTACATATAAGCCATCTATTTTTACCTAGCAGTTAGAAACATATTAACCTTCTGCCTGCTACAAATGTAATGATGAATGCATGAGTAAAAAAATGGAATGGAAAGAAAATCTCTATGTTGGGACCCCAGTTCCTCCTCACTACAATCAAGCAGGCAGACAGTGCTTGTACGGAGCAGCCGGTGAGCATGTTTGACCACTGCTACATACAAACACTTGCTGACTGCAGTTAGGAAAAATTGGGGACTCCAGTGATTGGTGGGGATTCCAGGGCTGGATGATACTGTAATGATGAAGTAGGGGATATGGTAAAGCACATAATGTAGAACAGCAGAAGGAAGAGTGAACGAAAAAGGAACGTAAAGTACCTCAGAGGCTCAGAAAGATCGCAGAATTGTTCTGAAGCGGGAAACTGGAAAGACACGGTATGCTGAGAGGAGAAGCTGAAAGTGGATACAGTACATTATTAGAATGCATTTACCTGTTATCATATATTATATTGCAGGAACAGGACAGCAAGGTTCAAGCAAAGAAATATACAAAATAATACCTACAGAACACAGATACTGTCAAATACAGGCCAAACCATGCTACTATCCTACCAACTAGAGTAAGAATTCCTTTAAAGGGAAGAGGTCATCAGAAAATGACCTACTGCGTGAATCATGTTTTCGTTTTAACTATATTGTTTTTCTAAATTTTCAATATCACTATCTGTATTTTTTTACAAATACTGCAATGGTCACTTTGGCCACTGAACCTAGTAATAGTTTGATTCTTCCTGTTCTGTGGAGATCAATACTTAGGCTATGTTCACATGGCATAATTTCGGCACGTACAGTACGGCAGCAATTACGCCGGGTGATTTGGGAATCTCGCTGATCAGCGCGTACTCTCGCAGCGCGATGGGGGGGGGGGGGGCAATAGCCCGACGGCCCCTTTTACATGCGTTACCACAATTAAGTTGACATGTCACTTATCTCCCGCACGTACATCACGATCGATAGTTCTCTATGAGAACTATGGATTACTATAATTTCGGAGCGCATCTCGCTCGTATTAGAGTGAAAATATGCTGCGAAATGCGCACTGAAATTTGCCCGTGTGAACATACCCTACCCTAAGGCTTCGTCTTCACGGCAGAGAACAAAATACTGATCGGATTCTGATAAGAATCTGACCAGTATTTTACACTCTGTATTTGTTTTTGGATTTCGAGCGCCCCATTCAATTGAACAGTACTATAAGCCGCCGTTTTCTGGCAGATTATAGAACATGTTCTAAGATTTTTTTTCCAAAACCTTTAGTTTTGAAGTCCAACCTCAGAAAATCAGAGCGGTGTAGACTACAGCTCGGATTTTCTACTGAGGTCTATTGGGATAGTTTACAGTTGGATTTTTTGTGGATTCTAAATCCACAAAAACCAGTGTCCTGTAGATGGCGCCTAAGCAGTCTCCTCATTATCAGCACAGGCAGGATTCCAATGAAAGGTGACACCAATGTGTAGATAACACTAGGTCACAGCTCACGCTCTCCTCACTCTGCCCAGAGCAAGCCTAAAAACTCTCTCACAGGTTCTTATAGCTACAAAGCTGCAGTAAAACTAATCTCTGAATGCAACTCAATAATTATATACAGAAAACAAAATAAAAACCTACAATCAGAAAATAGAATCAGCCAAGAAGATAAAAATATGTACAAGTGTTAATTATTAAAAAATAAAAACAACAATATTGGTGATACATTCCCTTTAAAAAGAGTCTACCAGAGCCAATAGACTTACATTATCCACAGCGCGTATTGCGCCTGGATAATGTGCATGTCACTTTCTACCCCCGCAGCGGATTCGCCGAGCGGGGAGGAGCGACGGAATCCACTGTTCTCTATGAGAGCGGTGGATTACCGTAATTACTGCGACGGATTGGAGCCGTACTGCAGCGCAAATCCGGCGCGCAGTATGGCGCCAATCCGCGGCGAAATAAGCCGTGTGAACGGCCCCTGTGGGGCTGGCGAGCCGCGCCCCCGCCCCGCATTCAAGCCGGAATTGCGGGCGCAATCTGGCTCGCAATTCCGGCTTGAATAAGCCGTGTGAACCGGGGCTCTGACTCGATAAGCAGCCTAAGTCACAATAACATTGGACATGAGTTGTCAATCAAGTCACAAGGGTGGGACAGGAGAGGTAGATTATTAGCACATGCGCCAATATTAGTGTGTTATCTTCTTACTAGCAACAACAGTGGTTTGATTTTCTAAGTTAATAAAGCCCCCATCAGCCGCTGTAATACATTTCATGGATTAAAGGGCTCAGAGATTCTTTAAAGGGTTATAGGACATTAAAAAATGGTGGCACATACCGTTTTCAAGCAATTACAAGGGCTTCCAGATATACTATTAAAAGCTTATTGTCAGTGGACATATACCCAGCATCTTTATGGCAGATGTATTATTCATTTAGACCAGTGTTCCCCAACTCCAGTCCTCGCGTCCCACCAACAGGTCATGTTTTCAGGATATCCCACAGAATGCACTGACCATAATTAAGTCACCTGTGCAGAATGCACTGACAATAATTAAGTCACCTGTGCAATGCTAAGGAAATCCTGAAAACCTGACCTCTTGGTGGGGCGTGAGGACTGGAGTTTGGGAACCCCTGTTTTAGACAGAAAATGGTGCAAATTATAGCACAAATGTCCCCTGCTCATCAGCAGCACAGATTTAGGACAGCCTCCAAATGTATTCATAGGCATGTGCTGCCTCATAACATAGCACATGGTGTATTAAACACCAGTCCTAAGACATCGCCAGCTAGAACACAATGATTTACAATGTGTATGTACTTTGGAATATCAGATTTTTCATTTTAGACTGGACTTAAAATTTACGTTCATGATGAAACAATAATGATACGGGAACCAGGAAAAAAGATGCATTATCTTTCTAGGGAGAAAGCGGAGACTACATCGACAGCTATGAAAAATGACATTTTTGTAAGCAAAGGTGGCATAAGAAACATTCTGCAATAACCTTAGCAAACAATATTCTAAAATGTTACAAAATTCCATTCAGGACAAGGCAAGTACAGAAATAACATCCAAAATCTAATCCTAATGAACGCTATGAAAGTTATGCTGGTCTTAATGTGTTTATATAGCCACCTAATAAAAACTAAGCGCGACATGCATGAAACTTGGCATCGACACACCAGTTCTAAATTGATATAGAGGAGTGTAGAAAAGACAGTATGTATGAAAGAGTGTTATACGCCAAACATGGTCTCAGCCAGTGTATGGATTTATATGGCAGCTTTGCGCATTTTTCAAAAGTGTCTTGACTAGTGTAGACTGCATCAAGTTCTGGCGCATGACTATTCAGTCATCTGTCAGACAGGGCTATGACAGTTTTTTGGCTCAGGCGATGTTCACACGGCAGGGCGTAATTACGCCGTGTGGACGGGGGCGGGGGGCCGGCACCTCGTCAGCCCATAGACTATCATTACTAGCAGCACGTATACGCCGCTAGTAAATGACCTGTCACTTATCTCCCTCCGAGGCGGATTCGCCGAGCAGGGAGAGGAGACGTATTCCAGCCGTAATTCGCGCAGTACGGACTGAAATACGTCCCATTTTAAGCCGTTTGAACATAGCCTTAAAGTACGCCAGACAACTGGCGCAGCCCCATTCATATAGGTCACCCTAATAATCCATTCTTTCTTTTTTATTAATGTATTAAACCAGCATAAGTTCTTTCAGGAAACCACAATCCAAATGTTAGGGCTTGGAAAATGATCATAACGCTTTTCTCCTTCTAAACCAAACTTAGATCACCTTAGTACCCTATGGTTGATACAAGAAAGGTTAAGTAGAACCACAAGCATCCAATGTGGCAACTATAATAAGGACGTGACTGTATAATGGGTCTGGTATGGGACATGCAATATGTGCAAAGAAAATAAATAAAACTTACAAAGGGCAGAATGGTTATAAATTACAACCTACAAAACCACCAGTGAGAAAAATCTGCTCATCATATACACCACATACATAGGGCGTAGTAAGGAGTTGCCTGGAGTGATGCTTAAAATCTAGTTTGCTGAAATCTAATTGTGTCCCTAGCTTCTGACACCTGGAAAGGGCAAATGGGGAAAGGTAGTTCAAGCAGTTTCTACTGTTACAGAGCTTGTGTCCTACCACATCCCTAGCAAGGGAGATTAGGCCATGTTCACACAGCTTATTTGCGGGGCGTAATTTGCGTGTGGCCGGGGTAGGGGAGTGAGCGGGGGGCCGGCCCTTCGCCGGCCCATAGACAGTTATTACCAGCAGCGCGTATACACCCCTGGTAATTCACAAGTCAATTATTTACCCCCCCCGCGGATTCGCCGAGCAGGGAGAGGAGACGTAATCCATAGTTCTCTATGAGAGCTGTGCATTACCGTAATGACTGGGACAGATTCCAGCCGTAATTCGCGCAGTACGGACTGAATTACGTCCCATTTTAAGCTGTGTGAACATAGCCAAAGAGGACCTGTGGCCTTACCTGTCACATCTGCTTTAATAAACTCTTGCATTCTTCATAATATAACAATTCTGGAGCATCCTTACCTCGATATCACTTCCTAGAATTGTTTGAATACATTGATATCTAGGTTTCCAGGTGGGGATGTTTCCCTATGCAGTTTGCCACTGTCCAAACAATGCTGACAGTAGGCTTGGGTTCATACATTACAGTCAGATAGCAGTTTTTCTGGAGTGAAACCAGTGAGGTTTTATCCAGATTTTGGAAATCCGCGACACAAAAAAATCTGACCAGGACGTGTGATCCCCTGTCAGGCTGTTTGGGACCATGCCCTATTGACATATGGATTAGTAACATCCAGTTGTCAATTTATTCAGAAACTTCTAGTGGGAATAACGGAAATGGCACAATGAACAGTTTTTAAAAACACCTGATTTAGAATTATTTTACGGGGAGAAACTACTTAGGGTATGTTCACACGGCGTAATTGGGCGCGCATTTCGGCACATATTGCGCTCAATACCCGGCGATGGGCACCACAATTACGGTAATCCATAGCTCTCAGAGGTAATCTCATAGCTCTATACGCGTCACAATTACACTGCGTGAACATACCCTTAGAAACACGTCAAGAGAGCCAACAGATCCTCTTCAGGGCTGCATTAACATGTGCTAACTATGTACTAAGACCTAGTTGGACAACTACATATATTTTATCTGCATAGAAGAAGATGGTAAATGCATAGCATTGAGATAAAACTACACTTGGGTGGGATTTATTTTATTTTTTTAACTCTAAAGCTATAAAGTTTGACGTATCCTTCTGCCACTACCACGGGTGACATAGACCCTGCAAAATTAGCAAACAAGGGGTAACCAGTCTTTGTGTCTACTAGGGATAGAAGGAGGAGAAACAGGGAGGAGAGGGGTATAAATCTGCATGATATTAGAAAGTTTTTGACAGACTGCAAGAATCGGTGACACCCCATGTACAACATAATGAATGGAGATGATACGGTATGTTCCTGAACAGAACAATTTAGGTTTTAATTATCACAGCAGCAGTGACAGTGATGAGTCTCAATCTGACTTGCAATTGCCGATGAACATTCCACTTTTCAAAATCAGAGGAGACATTACTATGGCTACTGCTGAAAATGTGCACTGCTGTCAGCCCACGTTCATCTCAAGTGGAGCTGAGCGGCTGAGGTTTTTTTCTAAAGGTATCGTATAAAACAAAAAAACACTGTCATTTGTAGTTCAGCTGCTGCAATGCAAAAACTTCAAATATTCAAACTAGAAAATAATAAAACCTTCTTTCAGAGTTGGTATAAATGTTTCCATTCTCCTATTCTGCATTGTAGCTCACTTGTTAGCGCAACACTTTATGCTCCAGAGCTGCTCTTCCAACTGTAGGAGGTTACAGCTGGGGTGAGACCTTTTTGCAGACAAAAAGATACATTATGGGCGACATGCATGAAATTTGGCGTGCAAATGTCAAATTTCATGCGCATCATACTGGCACAGAATGCGCCTGATTTATGAACCGGCTATACTAGCGCTTGTATGACATTTCTGGCTCAGGTAAACCACTTTGAAAGTGCTCTAGCTGTTCCAGCTGTAATGTGCCTAGAAATGCTGTAGTGAAGCTATAAGTATGTAGCTTCACTACGGCTCTAGTGCGCCCCGCCTCCTCCAAGAACGGGGGCATTACATAGTGCCGCGGGAGCTATGTAATACGCCCCGGAGTGGCGTGCGAGAGACTTAAACATGTATGAACGGGGCGGCGCTGGATATCGGGTTGAAAAGCCCGTTCAATCCATGTTGTCCTATATGGTTAAAAGTATGCAGATATTTGGCCCATCTTTTGCGACTACAAGAGCCTGTACACTTTTCTGAAGGCTTTATGTAAGACATATGCCTGGGGAAATGGGTGCCTATTTATCTAAGAGCACTTGGTAGGTCATGTACATATAGTGAACAAGCTGGTCTGGCTCACTTTCAGTGGCCACATTTGTCCAAGAAGGTGTTCAGGGCGATTGCTATCAGGGCTCTGTATCTCAAAACCAAATTAGTCAATGGACCACACTTTGGGCGACATGTCCCAACTCGCCAACACCAGTTTTTTGGTCTATTTTGCGCCAAAAACCACGTCATATTCTTGTTGTAAGTGAACTGTTGTACACGAAAACTAGGCACATTATACGCCGGGCACGACGCTTTGTACTGCGCCTAAATATGGTGCACTGTGTGCCCCCGTCGCCTCGATAGGCACATTACATATACTACCAATGATATGCTATGTGCCGCGAGTTGCGCAATGTGCTTTTTTTGATGCGATGCGCCTTTTTAGGCACATTACGTTTTCTATGCAAGGTATACCTGACGCCGGTTTTTAGAAAGTATCGGACTTTCAGGCGCACTTTACACTGATTTAATGTGCCTAAAACTGGCATGGGTACGCCACTTTTCGTACATGTCGCCCTTTGTGCACAGGGCCACAGTCACACTGTTGTCACAATGTTGTTTTATGCATTGTTATTTCTCAATATCTGTTCTGTCTGAGGAACGGAAAACCAAAAATACTGGCAGCGCTAGATCCATTACACAACGGGCATCAACAGCACCCAATGAACCCTATTAACTATCAAGGTGCCCATCATTTGACCAGACAACATGGTGCTGTACGATCCTTTTTTTGAGGGAATCCATGAAGTAAATGCAACCTAAAATATCTCTGTAAACTGTGGCATTGATGACACCCTTCAATGGAAATGAGGGGCCCAAAACCCTATGACACTTTGCATTCCAGTAGGAAGTGTAATAAAGGTATTCTCCAAGCCTACATTCCTCCATCACATTGTCAGAGAGTAAAACAGGATTCATCACACTAGAGAACACTTCCAGTACAAAGTCTTGAAGTATATAGTATGGGAGAAACCGTATTGGACTTCTGAAAACACTTAAAGGGGTTGTCTCATCACATTGATTCCTCTTACCTTAGTTCTATTTTCTTGATTTCACTTTGAATTCAGGGGTGTTTTTACTGGCTTCCTCTAGGCTGCAGTAGAAACCAGGTCTGTAGCTATAGCGACCAGTGCTGGCAGCCTATCAAGATAAATCAAACAGGTCTGTAGCTATAGCGACCTGAGGAGCTGATGCAGCCCATACAAGAGGGGATATCTAGGAATAGGTAGGACAATGTTAATGGATATATATTGCTAAGTGACTTGTTTTTGCAAGATCTTTAACATAAAAAGCAATCCTTGTAGTGAGCTAACCCCTTTAAATCTCACGTGAGACTGCACAAAGATATCAAGAGCAAAAAATGTAACATAAAAAAAGGTATTCAAAATACTGGTGATTCTAGCAGACAGGAATGAAGTGATCGTGGGCTACAGCCAGTGAATGTGCCCCTATGTACGGTGAACACAGCAGGTTTCAGCCCCAAACAAAACAATTGTCAGAAAATGGTTATGGATACGTGAAACATAGAAACAAGGGAAGGAGGGCTCAGTAGTCACAGGGAAGGCACCATGCCATGATAAATGATTTCATGCAAGAGCTCCCAAGACACCGCTGATACGATTCAATCAGAAGCCTCAGAAATGAGCAAATAAAGAAGCCTCAGGATGTTTCCATCTACATATGTTACGACATAGCGGATGTCAGTAACCGATAACATGGTGAAAAGATTTCTCCGCAAGTGTAATATTCTTTATACATTCCTTCAGAAAATGTAATACAAATTATTATAGGTATATCTATTATAAAGACATACAACAAACTATGCTGTAACCATAACTAACCAAACTTCGAGAAATGTAGGTCTGGTTTAATTTTCTACACAGTATGGGGGATATGAAAATTAGCCTCATGAGAAAGCTAGGCGGCGAAACGTACGGTTTGTGGCAGGTCGCATGTCTCTTAATCCTGGGTAATAGAACTTTACATTTGTAATGATATTTTTACAATTTGATATTTTCTGTCGTGCATCTGGTGTATATTTATGTCACTTGATATATTACTATTGTAATTTATACTATGATGCATTGTGGTTCAATTTATTTTGTTTGATTTCCCAGTGTTTTAAGTGACATGCTGTCCTGCTTTTTTGTACTATGTACGATTTTTAACTGTGATTAAAAACATTGTCAGTTTTGTGAAACGTATTTGTTATAATAAAGTTTATTATGTATTTTGGACAATTTTATATAGTATTTTTGAGTCATCATTTTGTTTTGGTTTATATCTGGTATATTTATGTGACAGTTGTTTATTTGACCCGCTTCTGAATTGGTATTACATGTATGAAAATTGTCTAGGTCTAAAACTCACTTTGTTGCCCATAGCAACCAGAGCGCCCCTTTCATTTCATATAGTGCGCTGAAAATATGAGGTGAGCTCTGATTGGTTGCTATGGGCGTGCTTTCTAAATTCCAATCAGCGGGCGCTGGATCCTTTATTACTTCCCCCCAACGTTCCCTGCCAGTGCATGGATTCTAACCCGTGTCTGTGACATCGACTATTCTCTGCCTGCACCTCTTGTACCACACTGCACCTTCGCTGTCACCGCAAGCGGCCACACCAGTGACAGCGACCTGGAAGTCCAACCTGCCTTGTGACGGGCTCTGGTGAATACCGGGAGCACCATAGACTCCACTCCGTTAATAAGCCATCTCTCGCGGTGACCCAGAGGATCCACTAATGTCCCTGTGACAGGTCTACAGTTACAATGGTCTACATAAGTTAGGGCATGTTCACACGACGGGTTTGGCCGCGGGCTCGTCCTCACCTCACCGCAAACTCACGTCTCCCTACGCGGGCTTGCAGAGCGGGCGCTGGGCGTGGGTGGGGCGTGGCTTGGGGTGTGACTTGCGGATAGGGTTTGCCTCCATGCAAATTAATAGGCAGGGGGCAAACCGCGCACCACCCGCGGTGACACCCGTGGCAGACCCGCGGCGTGTGAATATTAACGCGGTTTCCAATAGGAAACCATGTTAATAAACTAGGCGCGATTTGACTGCGGTTTTGGCTGCGGAAACCGCGTCGGAACCGCGGCCAAATCCGTCGTGTGAACAGGGCCTTACACTGGCCTCAGGATATAATATTTTCACCAAATAACGGTATTTCCTGGGACATTCTATCTTGAGACATACTCAACATACAATGACTCTTGATTGGCAACACGTGTGATTTACTGAAAGATCCAGCCAATCCATTGGTTTTTACTGGTAAAAGAACTGTATTATTGTGGCACTACATGCTCTGTACTGTTCTTTACATGTGCCAGGAAGAGCGGCTCCTTTGGGCACTTGGTGAGGGTGGCACAATTTTTTTTCTGGTACATTGTATATGAAGTACATGACCCAAAGAAGCTCCTGTCCTCAATACAGAAAGTGATTTCCAGTAGCAAATGTCTGATGTTATATATCAGGACTTGCCTTATTGGTATTAATCTTCATTTTGCATTATGTTGGTGACCTCTTAGGGTATTTGGAGCCAATTACCAGTTCTCCATACAGTTATGATTTAAATATACAATGGTCATCTTGGAACCAATTAATATTGTATGTTGAGGGTCCACTGTATTCTGTGCCTTATTTAATAGGAAATATTAAAATTGAAATAGAGAAACTTGTGAACCCCCCACTGACCTGCGATATATGTGGTGGTAATAGTGCTGCTTCACAAATACTTGTGGATATAGAAGCCATGTATAAAGCCTATCACTATTGATCCCCTTCCCTTCTCTGTTCCCTGTAATGTGCAGCTCAGTAACAATATGTTCTAAGATATGCCAAGGTGTAAATTCTAGAGTACTGGACATGCTGGTGTTTTAACTGGGAAGAATACCAGAAGATAGTCCTGTAAGCTTGATGGAAGGCATTGCTTATACTCCTTCATTTAGTGCAAGTGTGAACAAGGCCTTAAAAGGTCACCGCCAGGAAGTGTTTCTAGAAACTCCAAGGCCTTCGCTCATAAACTGTAGTCGATTCCCCATGAACTACACGTCATTTATAATCCTGGTCTCCTTTTCTTTCGCAGTGGGGGTCTTCAAGACTCCATGTTCTAGGCTCTGGTTGCAAGTGCTATCTCTGTACCCTGTACACTACTATGCGTCCACCTGAAAGTATAAAAGATTTTATCTCCTTTGGCCCGCGCTAAAAATAAGCAAAAAACTAAGACATTAGACTAAGAAAAAAAACAACCAAAAACATGGGACTAATTAACCAAAACAAAACTGGATAAACATTTTGGTACCTTTAGGTAATTCCACGAGTATATAAATAAAAAATCTGTTTAGCTATTTATTCTCGTTTGTACAGTCTATTAATAATCAGAGGAGTAACCCACCCTGTGGATGACCTAACCACACAGACGCAATACAAACCACTACAATAAGAAAATCTTTAGATGTAAAGGTTGTTTTCTATGTTGTTAATAATATTCCTCTCTACCAGGATTTATTCCCTTTTTCATCTTAAAACAACCACTTTTTAGAGATTTAAATAATCTTAAAGGGGTTGTCTCACCTCAAGGATTACTTTTTATGTGAAAGATCTGGCAAAAACAAGTCACTCTGTAATATGTGTCCATTAACAATGTCCTACCTATTCCTAGATATCCCCTCTTGTATGGGCTGCATCAGCTCCTCAGGTCACTATAGCTACAGATCTGTTTGATCTCTCATCATAGGCTGCCAGCACTGGTTGCTATAGCTACAGACCTGGCTTCTACTGTAGCCTAGTGGCAGCCAGTAAACACGCCCCTGAATTCAAAGTGAAATCAAGAAAACAGGACTGAGGTAAGATGAATCAATG
The DNA here is from genome assembly GCA_025379985.1 of Phyllomedusa bahiana. Taxonomy (NCBI): domain Eukaryota; kingdom Metazoa; phylum Chordata; class Amphibia; order Anura; family Hylidae; genus Phyllomedusa; species Phyllomedusa bahiana. Next base: position 138,401 of record JAODAL010003778.1, on the reverse strand, counting down.
TAGTGAGACAACCCCTTTAAAGGAGTATCGCATCTTATTGATGTAGGCAAACAAATATTCTAAGCAAATACACTTCTGACACTTCTGTTCTGATTTACTTTGTTAAGAGATAAAGCAGGTTATATATCCTGCTTGTTCACAAATGGATTCTTACAAACCACCATCATGCTCTACTAGCCATGGCCTGACCACTGCATGCTATGTCTTGTCAGCATGAGGGCCAGGGTGGCTGGGTTAGGGTGGTAGGTGCTGTCCAATCTCTTACCTTTGTTAATGACAGCTACAGAAAGATCTCATTAGCCTTCTGCCGTCCTGTCAGCTCTGCAGAGCACATAGCTGCAGTAGCCGATGTATGGATCTTTACACTGTCCGCAAGTAGTTGCCATAGTAGTATTAGGAGCACACATATGCATTGACTTGATCACAATGCCACTGGTCTTAGCAGTCAATCAGCATTGCCTGTACTACAGATGAAGCACAGGATGCAAATTAGGAAGTAATAGACAACAATAGGGTGGGAGTGAAGTCCAGAGATTTCCAACCTCTTTAGTTATAAACACTGATCTGCTGGTAAGTTTTAAAACAACCATAAAGATTTTTGGGGACAATGCATGAACTCCATTGCACTCACCAGATATTATACTTATCATATTATAACACTCCTTTATTCAAATGCAGTCATAGGACGTTGACAGACGACTGGTCAACAGCCATTCCCCCAGATGAACAGCGACATTTGTCACCTACACTTGCCCTAAGAATGCAATTTTTTGCTCCTATGTCCAAAAGACAATAATTTATATTCCAAGCAACCAGCCCAAGACACTAAATCTGCTTTGAACTTCTGCTTATTTGTCAAATTGGCAATTACTGTAATAAACTGTGCAAGACGAGGACTTGTCTTTGCCTGTTATAAAAGAAAACCAACTGGCAAGTTTGGGCCAAGAGGACAAGCTGCCAGCTCCAATTTAATTTATGATGCACGAATAGCATTGTCTCATCATCCCTTTTTCCTTGCCTTTTATCATATCCTTTTATATGCTTATAAAATTTTACAACATTTCCCTAAGTAACCCATTCAGGTGAGGCCTTAAATACACAGCTGACGTCTAAAAGCAGAATCGTGCACAATACCCAAAGTCAAGGAGTACATCTAAAAATCTATTTTCTGCTTCTCTTCTCAGCATTTATCAGGAATATGCAATGCTATGGTAAATCAACACTGTGTAGAGTCAGCAACCTCCGGCAAATGAGAAAATGTTGATTTTGTCCATTTTTTTTTTTTTTTACGTAGGGTAAATAAGAGCTATTTCTGATGATGAAATAAAATTAAACTGGGATAAAAAATACTGAATATGGTTCTAAAAAACTGCAATGCAATATTTCTAGTGTATGGTGACAGGCAAGATGGTTCCGCTTTAGAAAGGTAAAAACCTGCCGACCGACAGTCTTAGAGTATAAAAAATATGCTGTAAGAATGTCAGCAGAAAAATCTTCCTTTATTAGAAACCACAGTACATAAAGTGTGACGTTTTGGCTCAAGAATACACCAAGCCTTTTTCAAGCTCAGTGTATTTTTGAGCCGAAACGTCGCACTTTATGTACTGTGGTTTCTAATAAAGGAAGATTTTTATGCTGACATCCTTACATCATATTTTTCGGATCTTTGGAGGCGTTTTTTGGGCTAATTTCGCCTATGGATGGTCTGGTGCATTATCTCCTTATGGACTGGTGAATTTGGACTTCGGTGCTGACCCAACACTTTTTTCTTGAGACAGTCTTAGAGTATGCTCACACGGCTTATTTTGGCGTGCATTTCGGTGCATATTGCGCGTTATACACAGCGCAATGCGCGCTGCAATTACAGCAACCCATAGCTCTTATAGAGAGCTATGCATTACGCTTCGGGCCCCCCCCCCCCCCCCCGCGCATACATTACGCTCGTATTGTACGTGCGGGGGGTAAGTGACATGTCAATTGTTAGCGGCGAATACGTGTCGCTGACAAGGTCTATGGAGCTCCCCCCCTGTGCTTTGGAGAGGCCTGCAGATCAACATGTCGCTCCAAAACACCTGGCGTATTGTGGTGCGTACTATACACGCCGCAATACACCGTGTGAACATACCCTTAGACTGCCACTTAAAGGGGTTTTGTCATCACAGACATTGAGGGCATATTGACCAGATATGCCAACAGTGTAAAGTAGGTATGAATCCCATTTCAGTGGGAGTTCGAATACAGCCAAGCGGGTACACTGTTACTAACCATGACTTATAAAGTTCTCCATAACCTCTCAAATACATCCAAGCCTTAATCTCCAGATACGTCCCCCTTCACAATCTCCGCTCCTCACAGAACCTTCTCCTCTGCTCTCCTCTTGTCAGCTCCTCACACAACCTTCTTCTGTGCTTCACGAAAGACTCATACTCACTACCACAACACATTAGCCTCTCCTCCATCTTTATAATGATCAAAAGTGACCTGAAAATTAATCTCTTCAGGATAGTCTACAATCTACCATAACCACTACACGACCATCCAAACATCTCCACCCTTCATCTTCTGTCTCCCTCCTCTACTATAGATTGCAAGCTCTTGAGGGTAGGGCCTTCTCTCCTTCTATATCAATTTGTTATTTAGTGCTAACACTGTATTTGTCCTGGTCTCATAATATGAATACTCAGAACTCCCATTGAAACATGTGGAGAGTGACCGCGTCTCTTTTCAAAATGGGGAGTTTTGGGAGCCCGTTTGGAGACAGGTGCAGTTCCCATCTTTGGGACCCTCTTCTGACTGACATTGATGGAATATCGATATACCATTGATGTCTGTAATGGCAAAACTGCTTTAATATAAAGGAAGTACATTTACATACAAACGCAACAACAGTTTATTTTTAGGCCCTGTTCAGATCATGTTTCGGGGCCACGATGCTGTGATCTGTCAATGTACCTCGGATACTGTAGCAGAGCTACAGAGGTCTACAGGGCAAACTTAGTCTTTTAAAGGGGTTGACTTGCTATAAAGATTGCTTTTTATGTTAAAGATCTTGAAAAAAATAAGTCACTTTGCAATATGTGTCCATTAACAGTATCCTACCTATTCCTAGATATCCCCTCTTGTATGGGCTGCATCAGCTCCTCAGGTCGCTATAGCTACAGACCTGTTCAATCTCTCCTGATAGGCTGCCAGCACTGGTTGCTATAAACTACAGACCTGGCTTCTACTGCAGATTAGTGGAAGCCAGTAAACACGCCCCTGAAATCAAGGTGAAACCAAGAAAACAGGACTGAGGTAAGATTAATTAATTTAGTGAGACAACCCCTTTAAGGCTTAAAGTTTAATGTTTTTTCTATCTCCTATCAGTATACGCTTCAGCAAAAGTGTAGTCTATGCTCAGCACATAAAGTGAAAACAAATGACTAATGTGGCACTGTGCCTCAAATGTACATTTACAACATTTTAAGGAAGGGTTCAAAGGGTTGTCCAACTTATAGGAGAAAATAAAAAGAGTAGCTAAAGGAATAAAATAACATAAAAAAACCTATATACACCTCATTTTGTATAAGTGAATGGGCCTGAGCTGTAGTATAAGGCACAGCTGTTTCCTAACTTAGGGAGCCTTGCCTAGTATACTATGAAAAGTTTTGATGACTGCAGAGGACATGTGACCAAATTATTCTATCATGTGCTGTACCACTGGTACCACAGGTCTCATCAGAGTGGTCAAGGCCACTGATTGGTTAGAACGGCCAAGTGCCAACTGGTTGCAAATAAAAAAGTGGGGTGACCATATGAATGTCTATGCTGGATAACTGGGAGATTAAAGCGGGGACCGCTTTAGGTTCATCATGGCAAGTACCTTTTACCTAACCCAATACTAAAGCATGAGGCAATGGCCCGTTTCAAAACTCAAATATATACACTCACCGGCCACTTTATTAGGTACACCATGCTAGTAACGGGTTGGACCCCGTTTTGCCTTCAGAACTGCCTCAATTCTTCGTGGCATAGATTCAACAAGGTGTTGCAACGAGCTCAATTGGTACTAAGGGCCCAAGAGTGCCAAGAAAATATTCCCACCCATGACACCACACCCCAGCCGAACCGTGATACAAGGCAGGATGGATCCATGCTTTCATGTTGTTGACGCCAATTCTGACCCTACCATCCGAATGTCGCAGCAGAAATCGAGACTCATCAGACCAGGCAACGTTTTTCCAATCTTCTACTGTCCCATTTTCGTGAGCTTGGGCAAATTGGAGCCTCAGTTTCCCTGTTCTTAGCTGAAAAGGAGTGGCACCCGGTGTGGTCTTCTGCTGCTGTAGCCCATCTGCCTCAAAGTTGGCCGTACTGTGCGTTACAGCAAGATGCTCTTCTGCCTACCTTGGTTGTAACGGGTGGCATTTGAGTCACTGTTGCCTTTCTATCAGCTCGAACCAGTTGCCCATTCTCCTTTGACTCTGGCATCAACAAGGCATTTCGCCCACAGGACTTGCGCTCACTGGAGTTTTTTCTTTTTTCGGACCATTCTCTGTAAACCCTAGAGATGGTTGTGCGTGAAAATCCAGGAGATCAGCAGTTTCTGAAATACTCAGACCAGCCCTTCTGGCACCAACAACCATGCCACGTTCAAAGGCACTCAAATCACCTTCTTCCCATACTGATGCCGGTTTGAACTGCAGGAATTGTCTTGACCATGTCTACATGCCTAAATGCACTGAGTTGCCAGCCATGTGATTGGCTGATTAGAAATTAAGTGTTAACGAGCAGTTGGACAGGTGTACCTAATAAAAGTGGCGGTGATGTATATATATATATATATATATATATATATATATATATATATATATATATATATATATTCACATCAATATTGGAGGTTCCGAGGAATGGGAAAAATCGCACAGCAAGTTGCGCTATTGTTTCTGTAAAACCGACGAACACCACGACGGAGACCCAACTGACCCACTGTAGTCAAAGGAGTCTGTTAGACACAGTTTGTGTCCATGATGAAACAGTTCCCTTTACACCTTTCTGATGTAGGTTCCAAACAGAGATGTGAAGCAGGCCTGGACTAATACAGGTATTGTCCTAAAATCTTCAGACATGAAGCACACAAGTGGCACTTCCCAGGGAAATTATTATTTTTACAGCGAATCCCGATTTTCTTATTTGTTCTTCATACTATCGAGCCAGATTCGGACCAGATCCATCTGTTGAAGTATGTGAAAAGCTCTCCTGCATCGCTGTGGGTGACGACCAGTTGTTTCCCTCCGTCCAGCATGTTCACAGCTGAATCTGTTCCATTAATTCTGGTGTCTCTTCATTCACAGATCGCTTTTAAAGGCCTGGTCCAGAAATCTGCATCTAATTAGGTTTTCTGGGAAGAGCAATAGCGAATGTTTTCATTCGACATTACTAATACAGTCCTAGAATTTCTTTTCCACTTCACACTATCCAAGAACTGATGGCTTGAGAAGGTTGCGGCTTCCTGTCATATAATTTACATTTTTCTTGTGTTATTATATTAATCATACACGGAAAAAAAAGGAAAACCAGGTTAACCTTCAAACCGGCCGTCCAGTAAGAAGCAACAACTACATTACTCTACATCTCAAATATTTCCATTCCAGCTTCATATGATTAATATGGTATATTCCTTCCTGTGTCAACACATCACGTAACACATTCTGGATTCACACAGCAGGCCTCGTATACCAATAATATCATTCATGCTATAGATGGTGTCTCCAAAACACGAGCCCACTGTCCCACTACTGACAACGTTTCCTGCACACCGTGCTTGTAGACACACTGTATAATCCCCAAAGTCATCCAAACCCTGAAGGTGTTCCCTGAGCCCACTGGGTAAAGCCTACCCATTTAAAAACAAAACCAAAAAAAACATAGGGGCCTTTGCAGTGTTATGGACTACACATGAGGTATCCATTGGGTTACCATTAAAAAAAAGGGACCCCATCAGATACCGTGGCTCTACACCGATCAATGGAGAACACATGGTCCTATGTGGACAATTTCTACTAGGAGTCCCAATGGTATATGCTTTTCCTATGGGCACTCAAAGGCATAGCCTACCTGACCTCCGAGTCCTGCAGAGAAATGTATACTGCCGGGAAATAAACCAAACATGGCCCACATAGGACTGCATCAGCTCTATTGATTGCTATAAGGCTGGGTAGTATCTCTGATGGATACTAGTATGTTCAATGGACACCTTGAACATACTTAAAGGGTTTTTGCCAAGAAGTCAGTTCCTTACCTGTTATCTGCTCAGCAGAAAAGACAAAAACACAGCTTGCTGAGTCACAGGGGAGAGGTAGGGGGTCTGAGCAGAGACACAGTGGCAGGGAACTTCTACAATGCTTACACAAATAATTACATTAGACACCACGGATTTTCTATACAAAAGACACAGGCTCATTCACTGCTTTTTCTCCCCAGTCCCTTGCAAGCTCCTTCATGTTCCCTGTCATCAGATAAGAAGTGCAAACACGCAAGCCCGGCCAGATCAGCTCCTGGTCGTGTCTAATGTAAACGGTCAGGTAACTAAGGGCATGAAAAGAAAGCTGTAGTTCTCAGAGGCTTCACTTTTTGTAATCACATATTCAGAAATCACATTTAGAAAAGTGATTAAATACCCGTTTTGGAGGATCTCATGTCAACATTACATCGTGGCAAAACCCCTTTAACATCGCGTAAACAGCCCCTCAGTTGCACCCCTGATATCATTATAACATCCACAGAAAGACAGCTACATAGGATGTAATCAGAGAATCCTTGTTTCCAGACTGCGCAGTTTATTTTGAGCATCTTCGCTCTGTTCACATCTGCATTGAGGGCCTAGTGGAAACCAGTGCAGATCCCATCACATTTAAGCAGAGCATCATGCAGCAATATTTATTCTGGAAAACCAACAGACACTATAATGGGTTGTTCACACGGCGTTTTTGGATCCAATTTCGGATCCGTTTTGGATCTGGAAATTGCATCTAAAAATGCAGCGTCGATCGGATCCTAAACAGATCAAACATGCAGGTATCTGTTTGGATGCATCAGGATCGCACCCTATAGCTTATAATAGGGCTCCTGCTGCGTCTTTAGGATCAAGAATTGACATGACAATTCTTGGAATGGATCCGAGAGACGCAGTGAGACGCATCGTGATCACTCGTGTGAACGCCGATGCGTGTTTCATATTAAAAGCAATGGAAATCACATTGCACATTGTTAGATGCGTGTCTGGGTCCGTTTAGGGTCCGACAGATGGATCCAAACATGTATCTAAAGGCGTATGTTCACACGGACTCAACACGCTGTATGAACATACCCTAACAGAAGCTTACAAATCCCACTGTAAGTGTGGTCCATTGACGCCACTGGTGTTTATTATGTAACAGATCTGGCTTTGTGTCATTTTCTTCTGTTCCACAGATGTGAAGAGAGTCCCATTAGTTGTCACCATATAATTCTATTATTTAGACACTTTGTTGATAATGAATGGCGAGTGAAGAGTAGGAGTTACTGCCCAGAGCACCAACCAACCCAAGGCGGGCCCTGAGGGCTTCACTCTCCATGATCTAAAACATGGCCGACTCGCATAAGGCTGCCTCCACACGGCACAGCACAAATACTAGTCGGATTCTGAATGCGACTCTGTGAAACATACCGAGTTCGGTCATCCCATTGCATTGAATAGTACAAGAACACAATGTTTTCCATGTGAAATGTGGCGGATTATTGTGCAAGTTCCAGGTTTTTTTTAAAAACAGCGGTTTTCAAATCCGGCAATCAAAAAATCTGAGCTGTGTAGACTACAACTTGGATTATCTATTGAGGTCTATAGGAAATAATTTGCAATAGTTTTTTCACGGTTTTCAAATTCCGAACACGGACTATAAACCCTTGCCGAGTATACGGACCTTTATAGTGATCACTTCCTTCTTTCAAGGAGGACAAGAGTGTAGCTCAAGAAGGCTGTCACATGTGGTGAGCTGGCTTGGTGCGATAGGCTGTCTGCACACATAACCCTCATTGCTGTCATGGGTAAAAGGGGCGGTTTACCATAGTAGCAAAAATGGATGATTACTGGCTTTCAAGCTAAGGCATGCAGTATTTCTGATACTGTGCAGTATGCCGTTTGTGTGCCGCTGGTGAAAGTGAATCGTGAGTGGACAAATGGGACCTTTGTGAATAAATGACATGGAAACTGCGGAGCACCACGTGCCACTGATATAAGAGGTGAAGGTTGGCTACAAAGGTGCATGAGTACTGCATGAGGACTAACACACTACAGTGGAGCAGCTCAGTGCCAAAATGAACCATGGGGCTACCAGACGTGTCTAAAACAGCTTAGGGAATCCTACTGAATATGGGGCTGTAAAGCAGACACAAGGTCCTGCAAAGAGTTGTGTACTCTGATAAGTCATGTCATTGAAGTGATGGACATTGGTAAATCAGGCAAGAAACATTAAGTAACACTCACCCTGCAACCAGTGCTGGAAGAACACAAGCAGGTGGTGACAGCATTATGGTCTGGGGAATATTTTTGGGGCATTTTCTGGGCCCAATCATCCACGTTAAAGGCACTCTCAACCGATTTGGGTAAGAATCCATCCTTTCAGATCACAAACACCTATAAACGCAGATTGTCTTTCCAAGGCAGATGGGATCTTCTAGCAACACACTGCAACAAGTCACATGGCTAGAAACATCTAACATTGGTTGGAAGAGCATGACCGAGACTTCTAAGTACTACCAGGCCCCCTATCCTCCCCACACACCCTCCAGCAGCTATGGGATGCAGTCAGCATGGCTCCAGATACCTGTGATAGCCTCCCAGGACTTTATTGAGCTGCTGTCCATGCGGCACACGGTGGATACTTTGGATATTAGCTGGTGGTCATAATAGTGTAATTCGTCTGTGTAGTAGAGCAGTGTTCAGCATTGTGAGCAGGGCTGTGGAGTCTGGGAGTCTGTGGCTATTTTGCTGGAGTCGGAGTCGTCCTAAAAGGGACCGACTCCGATTTCCAAAATATCTAATAAGTTGGTCCAGTTAGTTCGATAAAGTGCAAAGAGCAAGAGAAATTGGGTCCGGCCAGTGCTACTGCGCCCATATCTTCAGCCTCATCACATGAGGAGGGTAATTGATGATATGGAGCAGGCAAAGTGCTGCCCCAGGGGGAAAGATTCTGCTCCCATGGCAAACAGATTTCAGCAACATTTTTCACCTGCTTTCAAAGAAGTAGAAGAGATCAACCATTCATCAAAACTGACTGTGGCTGAGGCAATTCCTTTATACCCTGACATTGTTAGAGATGTTGCCCCTGTGGTCACTGCTTTCCCCCAACCCAAGTTATTGTAGAGAGGCCGTTCTCTAGCCTGGAAATAATGAGATCAGATGTGAGGTCATGTATGCAGGATCTGATGGAGGCAATACTATTTCTCAGAACAAATTCAGAGACTCCACAAATGTTCCTGCAGTGTTTTGCATATTTACAATTTTTTTGTGTTCTAAATTCATATCCAATAAATATATTTTACACTGACAAGCAAAATGGTAACAATGGTTTGAGCTTGCGACTTTCAGGCTCCATATCTCACCATCCACTACAGCTTTGTACATGAGCCTACTGTAATTTCATATACATCTTACATATCTTATACATAAATTTGACTTGCAAGTATTTAGCATCAGCTTAGTTTTGCGGATTCTTTCCTGTAACTGCACTGTTACTGTTTTGCTCCTAAAAATCAAAATGTTAATTTTATTATCTTGTTAGTATTTGGGAAATCCACCTTTTGGTTTTTAATACTGCCTGAATCCTTCTGGGCTCTGGATCAGATTCAAGCAGGTCTTGATTAAAATCTGATCCCAGATCTCTTCACACATTCCCAATGTTGGTGCAGACTGGACTTGGATACAAATACAGCTTTTTTCTTCAACTCTACCCACAAGTGTTCAAAGGATCAAAACATAGTTACCCTTTTGCTTGTCAGTGTATGTTCTACCTAAATAGCTTGATTATTGTATCATAAGGTGATAAATAGCCTGATGTTACCATTTTACTACGGTAAAGTTATCACTTAAACATGCGCCGTGTATGAGGGAGTCAGGAGTCGGAGGTTTGGGAAATTGAGGCGTCGGAGTCGGGGCTTTGGCTTGCCGACTCCACAGCCCTGATTGTGAGATAATCAGATGCTCTCCTGCTCATCTTAAATACCCCTCCTCCTGCTTGTCTTCTATTTACGGTTTAATAGATGCCTTTTTAGGGTATAGAGGGGGCTTTCTAAGCATTTACAGGGAGCCTAAGCAGTCAGGCAAATGGGACTATTATTAAAGGGGTTGTCTCGCTACAATGATTGGGTTTTAATTAAAAGATCTTTAAAAAACAAGCAGCTTTGCAATATATGTTCATTACAATGTGTACTGATTTTGAGCTAGCCCTGTTAGTATTAACTACATCAGCTTCTCAAATCTCTATAGTAGCCGACCTGTTGATCCTTATCTTACTGGGCATGTCAGGTCTGAATGACTCATCACCTTTGAATGACAGGTCGGAGCAGAGAGCCCCTTCCTGCACAGAATGCTTCTGTAGTGGAGGGAGGAGGAGGGAGGGGGGAGGGAGGACTCTGGGGTCTGTGTCTGAGCTGCCTGGATTAACCCTGTGTGTGCCTGCTTCCTCCTGCTCTCTACACAGATAGATGTGACAGCAGTGACCCTGTCTGTTACTATAATCATGATATGTCTTTGGAACTGTGACTATACTAATACTATACAAATCAGGCATGTGAATACTTTATGCTCTCCTGTATTAGTGAGACATCCTGAGTATAGTAACACTTCCCTTGTTGTTGCTGGAGATGTGGAGACTTGTAAGCTAAGCAGGGGATATAGGAACACATGCATCCCCTCTGCTCTATTAGCACACAGCTTCATATTCCTCTCTACACTCCTAGATCAGCCCTCTCCTGCAACAGACCTAGGCAGGCACACACGTAGCTGCCTGTGTGCTGATGGGAGGGGGGAGAGGGAGCAGAACAGACAGACCAAGAAGCACGCCCCTCAGTTCAACTTACCAGGGACACTGACAGGCTGAAAGCTCGTAATGAGACAACTCCTTTAATGTAGAAGGATAAGTACCTTCTAAGACACTATTCACAGTGTCTCATGACAATTACATTTTTAATACATTGTAGATTATGGAGGTGAACATACAAGTATTCTGAAGTAAAGAAGTGGTGCTTATGGGGATTACAGAATTATTGCACAATAAAAAGTGTCTATTGTTGGCAGCATTATGATAACAGATAAAAGAAATGATGAAAAATACAGTACGGCCCCTTTTTACAAGTCTGAGTGAATTCCACCTTTTCCGGTATCCCATTATACGTAACAGGAATTGTGGAAGAGAAAAAATGAAAAAATAAGTGACATAATTTGTTATAATATGGTTTTCCCGTGGATTCTGAATTAGATAGCCAGGATGTGCACTTCATACAGAGGAATCTATTGTGTACATGGGGCCTTCATAAGGAAACCTCTTGTAGAAAAGTCTACACATTATAGGTGTGTTCCTATCTCGCCCATTGATGGTATTTCTATAGGATATGCCATCAAAGTGTGATAGCTGCGGGTTTCACCTCTGGCCCCCTGAATTTCTCCATACAGAACAGAGTTGGTTGCAACTGTCCATTCTGCTCTATGGGTGTTAAGAGTACAGCTGAACACACCGCTTAGCTGTACTTGGAATTCCCATAGGACAGAATAGCTAGTTGTAACCGACTCTCTGTTTGGAGACCTTCAGGGAGGGGGACAGAGGTGGGACCCACACCTATCACAAGCGCGACTAGATCTCCGCTCTCTATGGAGTCGTCTGGGGGGCGATTCCCAAGATAGGTGCAGGTCCCAGAGGTGGGACTCGCACCGTTCACACTTCGATCACATATCCTATTGCTACGCCATCAAAGTTTGAGATAGAAACAACCCTTTAAATCAGCAAACAGGTGTCTCAAACAAATATTTGGGAGAAAAAATTAGCTTTACCTGATTTTTTTGGGCAAAAATGCCATAGCCACACCAAAGCTGTAAGTCAGCTTAAAAAATACATATCTATAAAAAAGTAAAAACGGTTTTTGGATGCCTTTTTTGGGACAGTGTTTTTTCTATTTTTCACGTGCAGTTTTTTTAACCAATTTGTGACTTTTTTCCAAATTTTTTTTTGCCAAAACTGAATATGTGCATTGCAGTTTTTTGTTTCATTTTTTCGCAAGAATTAATATGGGGGAAAACCACAAAGAATGGCACCAAAAAAAGCATGTACCTAAATACAGTATTTAGTAAAAATGCTACAGAAAAAAACAAAAAAAAAACCACATGCAGTTTTAAACACTTTCTTTCGCAAAAAAACACACTTCAAATGCAGTGTGTGTTGTGTGAAAAAGGCTTTAGCCAGATGACTCAAGGTTCACAAGCTCCATAGTATTGTTTCACATTCACATTCCAGACCGCAAATGGGAAAAAATGGATGTTTGTCTTTGCAGAGATTTTCACCTCTGATTTAGACACGAGTTATAGCCTCATTTCAGTAGGATTTACCAGCGTCAAGCCTGCCATAGTAGAATCCAAATAGAATCAGCCTCAAAGAATGGATTCTTTTTCTTCACACCATGTATTTAAAAAAAAAAAAATCTGTGGTGTGAAAAATCTACACTGTAGTTCACATTGTAAACTACAGTACGGACTGCCCATTCAAATGAATGTGAGCCAGCTGGTACAAGGAAGCAGCGTCATGTGAACATACCCATACAATTAACCACACAAACCTAAAGCCAGATTTGAAACCCAAATATATAACCAAACTATTGTTAACCCATCAACTAATCTCGGTTTATGGTCATCACATTCACATGTATTTATTTTATGTGTCTGGATCCCTGTACTTCAGAAAAGTCTAATCAGTAACATTAAGTTAGTATAAATAGGTATAGCATGTTTGTAACTAAAATACTGCCAGCATGTGACTGAATGACGTCACGCTAAGGCATTTATATATGTGAGCCAATACAGGGGGACTTGTCACCTCAATTGGTTTATACAGAGAATATGAACACAAGTGGGCTACTCCCACGCGAGTATTGGGGATTATTATTATTATCTATTATAGACGCCATTGATTCCAGGGCGCTGTACCATTCAGAGGGTTACAAAACATAACATAAAGTCAAACAATTTCAATGCTGACAATATGTGACAATCAAACTGACAACAGAGGGAGAAGTAGAAAACCCTGCCCGCGAAGGCTTACATCTACAAGGACGGGAACAGAGACAGAAAGTGGGGGCATACATGTTTGTGGGGAGGGTGTGGTGACAGAAGGGGTATACTATAGTTTATAGGCTTCCTGAAAAGAGGGTTTTCAGGCTGCTTTTGAAGCTGGTGAAAGTGAGTCTGATGTGTTGGGGCAGTGAGTTACAGAGTGTGGGAGAAGCACAGGAGAAGTCTTGGAGACGGTTGTGTGAGGAGCTGATAAAGGGAGAACAGAGAAGAAGTTCCTGTGAGCGGTATATTGCATGAGGGTGAGTATCCTGGGAGATTAGGCAGAGATGTATGGAGGGGAGAGTTAAAGGAGAGCTTTAGTAGTGTCATGGTTAGCAACTTGAAGTGAATTCCGCTGGGGCTAATGGGAAGCCAGTGAAGGGGATAGGAAGGGGAGAGGCAGGGGAGTACGAGGAAGAGGTGGAATAAGAACGGTCGTGCAGAGTTGATGAGGTTTGAAGTGGGAGAAGAGTGCTAGAACTGGATTGCCACAAGAGAAAATGTAGCAGTAGTGTAGGTGCGAGAGATGACAAGGCATGGCCCAGCATTTTTGTAGTGTCAGGGTTGAGGAAGTGAAGCGGAAAGTTTCGTGAAATATTTTTCAGGTGGAGGCGGCAGGTGGAGGCAAGGGCTTGATGTGTGGTTGAAGGACAAAGCGGAGTCAAGGGTAATCCAAGGCAGAGCGGACTTGCGGTGACTCAGTGAAGAGTAGTGGATCCGTTGAACTGTAATAGAGAGATCAGTGGAGGGATGGAGTGGGGAGAGGTGGAAAGATAAATGGAATTTCGGTTTTTCCACCTACATAATTTATATGAGGACGGGAGGGAAGAATGAGAGTATGGAGGACAGCAATCTGGGATCTTGGACAGTAAAGAGTTGATGTCCTGGGCCATAGATGTTAAAGTTGGGTGTCATCAGCATACACTTGGTATTAAAAGTCATGTGATGTTATGAACTGACCCAGGCCATGAGTGTAGATAGAGAAGAGTAGTGGGCCCGAGGCTGGACCCTTGTGGGACACCAACCAGAGAGAGGGTGTGCAGATAGGAAGGAGGTGAGCAGAATGAGAGACGCTGAACTGTCCGAGGGTCAGAGAGGTTACAGGAATTCCAGGAAAGGGCTGAGTTCCATGATGCGGAGAGAGGAGGAGTATTTTGTAGCATGAGGGAATGTCAACAGTTGCAAAGGCAGAGGATAAGTCTAAGAGAGAAAAGTATCGATGTAGTGACGTGAGGGTTTAGCGGTTATATAGTCATTATTGTGACCTTGGTTAGGTGCGGTTTTCCTGTAGAGTGATGGATCGGAAAACACCAATTGCAGTGGTCAAGAAGAAGGTTGGAAGGACAGGAGATGGATGGACAGTTGAAGATGGACGTTGCTGCTCCGAGGATTTAGAAGATCGAATATGGAAGCCAAGTGGAGATTGGGCGATAGTTTGGACAGACAGAGGAGGGGTCAAGGAGAATGTTATCATATGATCGGAGTTGATGTTGGTGCATGTTTAAAAGGAGGAAGGAAAGATGCCAAGTTTAGTGTATAGGTTGAAGAGATGGGCAGTGCGGGATGATGACAGCACTAGGTCAGGGATAGGGTGATTATGGCAATTGTGCTCCAAGGTTACAGTTAGGTTGAGGTTGGAATTGGGAGAGTAGAGAGGAGAGCTTGTCATGAGAGTGACAGTGGAGAAGCAAGTTAGGGTTGAGTGCAAGGTGAAGGTAGAAGTTGTGGTGGTGGGACGTGCATCGCATGGAAGTGGTCGATGATTGACAATGAGGTGAACTTTTTCTCTGATGAGCGTTGGGTCAAGTTTAAGAAGTGGGTTGGCAAAGTCATGCTGCTGAAAGGGAGTGAAGGGGATGAGGAGCTTGGTGGACGGAGGAGAGAGTTGAAGGTGTTAAAAAGTTGTCTGGGGTTGTGAGACAGAGAGAGGTTATTGTAGATTGGTGAAGTAATCCTGTTTGGCTGAGGTGGAGTGCAGACTTAAATGTGTGTAGTGATTGTATGTGGTGAAGTTCATTGGTGGGAGCGGGTGTAGCTTCGAGCGCCATTCAGTCAATTCTGGAAGCTCGTGCCTCAGCTGTTTAGTTAAGTCTGTGTGCCCAGGGTTGTCTGTTGATTTTGCGGGTTCTGTTTGTGTGTGAATGGGCGACCAAATCGTTAGTGTGGAGGAGATGTGTCTTGTAGAAAGCGGAGTCTGTGTCCATGGTCATCAAAAATAATATGTAGAGAGGTGCAAGAAAATTCAGAGAGAGGCGAGGGTTAAGGTTTTTGTATGGTTCCTGCAGTTGTTGTAACTAAAGTGAGTACAGGAGGAGCGAGGGTGGGGTGGAGAAGGTAAGTCAGGATGAGGACAGATAATGGGTGTGGAGAGTTAGGGATAGTCAGATAGTGGTGGGAGAGGCGGGTGAAGGACGGGTCCAGGTTGTTTCCAACATTTGTGAGTGGTTGGTCTGCAGAGGTCCATCGTAGGGAGGTGTCCGAAGGAAGAGGAGATTAGAAATTTTGCTGGCAGCAGAGTGGGAGTTGCCAATGGGGAGGTTAAGGTCACTCCATTATGATAAGTGGGGATATCATTGGAAAAGAAAGTGGAGAAGCCAGGAGGCGAAGTTGGTCGAAGGAAGGCGGTGGCATGGCTGGCGGTCGTATATGACCGCCACTTCTGGAGATTGGTGAGGGAGCGTAGAACGTACAAGAGTTGCACCTGCAATGTAGGGGAGGTTGAGATGATGTAGTGGGTAAAAGTAACAAGGTGTCTGACAGGAGAAGAGGGTGCCAACACCTCCTGCCATGCTTGCGTTGCCAGGGCGGGAGTATGGGTAAAATTTGGAGACCACCAAAGTAAGAGCGGCGGCAGGAAGAGACAGTGTCAGAGTAGTCGACAGCCAGGTTTCCTTCAGACCTAGAGGAATGATAGGTTGTCGTGATATAAATGAAGTCATGTATGTAGGAGAGTTTGTTGTTTCATACAGAAACCGTGGTTTTCCAGAGAGCTTCCAGAGAGAAATAGTTATGGAGGGCTCAAGGAATATTTTTAGGTTTGCAGGGTTATGGGAGTTTGGTAGAACAGGTCCTGTTTAGCATTTGGATATGCACTAGTAGGAATGTGCGAGGGTGGCCCTGGTGATGTGGTATATGGTCCCAGCAGCTAGGGAGGAGAGAGATAGGTGGTTTTAATAGGATTGAAGTAGGAATAACAGTGAAGCGGCCCGTTTGGGTCTGTTTGGTGAGCGAAGACATGATAGTGGGAAACAGGTTTGGCAGCAACAGATGATGGGTAAAATTGCAGGGGAGAAAAAAGAGCTTATTGCTCGATCAGAGTGAGTATGGGATAAGTGCAATCCATTTCAGGAATAAGGCAGTTGAGATGATTGAGGAGACAGGAAAAGCATGGTCAGTGTGACTGTTGGCCAGGCTGGTAGATGCTTGTAGTAGTGGGAAAGGAATGGAAAGAAGTTTTAAGCTGTTCCTTTATGCCATGCCTGTTAAATCTGGTTTAAATTCTGATTTTATATATCATCCTTGACATTATAAAATTGTGCCGTACTTTGAAAAGTGTCCATGATCTTACCACGATTCTATGATATGACCCACTACAAGGATTTATATACTGAATTAAAATCATTCTTCATACCAGGATCAAACAAGAGGGTTGGGGTTAGGCGGACAGGTAATTAACATGGTGGTGGGGGGGGGGGGGGAGAAGATACAAGGCAAAGATGAAGTGAAGATGGTAGACATAAAAAACAAACACACTTATCAGGGGAGTAGGGACAGGAAGTAACAGGTTGTATTAAAGACATAATCATACCAAGGATATTAGACAGAGTGGAAGCAATGCAGACTGGATGTTTTGAGTATTAGAAGGAACTCCACCCACATCACAGTTTGTAAAGGGAGAAGGAGAGTCATGTCATCCAAACTCACTTCCTACCATAGCCTGTACTCAGACAGTGAAGATGGATAGACTGTGTGTGTGTTGTTATGTGGTGTATGTATAGTATAATATATAATTATATATATATATATATATATTATTATATAATATATATTATATATATATATATATATATATATTGGAATATATAGTAATTAAGCACCACATACATACATACATAACACACACACACATATACACACACATACATATACACACACCACACACAAAAAAACACACATACATAAACACACACACACACATACATTACACACACACACCACAATACACACGACACCACTACCATACAAAATACACACACACACAAGCACAATACATATATAAACACACACACGACACATACATATACACACACACACGAACACACATACAAATACACCCGGACACACACGACACAAACATATAACAGACACACAACACACGACATACATTTTATAAACACACACTACACATCACACACAACACATACATATACACACAGACTGTTTTTCACATACACTTACATATACACACACACACACACACATACATATACACACACACACAACACATACACACACACTACATCACACACACAAATACACACACATCACACACACACATAATAAACAGCACACATAAAATATATATACTTAGTTTTAAATGTATGTGTGTGTGTTATATGTATGTGTGAGTGTGGTATATGTATGTTTGTGTTGTGATAATATGTATGTGTGTGTGTATATTGTATTGTGTTTGTTGTGGTATTGTATGTGTGTGTGTATATGTATGGTGTGTGTATATGTATGTGTGTGTGGTATATGTATGTGGTGTGTAGTTGGTAATAGGTATGAGTGTGTGTATATTAATGTGTGTGGTGTATATGTATTTGTGTGTGTATATGTATGTGTGTGGTTATATATGTGTGTGTGTATAAGTATGTGTGTGTGTGGTATATTTGTGTGTGGGTGTATATATGTATGTGTGTGTGTGTATATATGATGTGTGTGTGTGATATATGTAATGTGTGTGTGTTTATTAGTATATGTGTTGTGTGTGTATATTATGTGTGTGTGTGTGTGTATATGTGTGTGTGTATAATATGTATGTGTGTGTATATGTAGTTGTGTATATATAATGTATGTTGTGTGTATATGTGTGTGTGTGGGTATATTAATGTAGTGTGTGTATATGTGATGTTTGTGTGTGTAAATATAATGTATGTGTGTGTATATGTGTGGTGTGTGTGTAAATATATGTAATGGTGTGTGTAAATATTTTAATAAATATATATATATATATATATATATATATTATATATATATATAATATATATATATAATATATATATATATATATACATACACACATGTCTAAGCATGCAACTGTTTTATGTGGTCACTAAGCAGACTATTGAAGGAAACCAATCAGAAATTCATCACAGATTTGGATCCTGAGTAATGACATGCCGTTACCAGCTGGTTGCTTAGCAACCTCTAAATATGTATGTCCCTGTCAGAGATGCGGGCACTTTCCTGTTGCTGGGCAAAATGCTGCATTAAATCCTATTTTTTCCCCAACTAGTATATAAGGACAGATTATGTAGCACATAAACAACAAAAAGCAACACAGATTACATATTATTATACATATGACATTACTTGTGAGATTAATGTGTCAGTAAGACTGTATTCACACTGAGCTATATCCATCAGGATATTGAAATTATTTTAAAAAAAATTAACATATTAATTATTTTGAGCGGATCCTCATCAAATTCCACTCTGGGGGCCAGGATGTGGGTTAGCCCAATTGCAATGGAGCTAGCCTGCGCCAGAATCAGAGGCAAAACACGCCTTTGTAAGTGAAAATCCGCCGCAGAAATCCGAGGTAAGAGTGTTGGTTGGGTTTCCTCTATTTGCCAGCTGCACGCGCTTTCTGAGGGGGATACAAAAATGTGGTGTACCATATTTTTGTGTCTATTACAAAAAGCGTATACAGATGACAAATAGAGCAAACGTGGTCCAAACAGGACTTGTTCTCTTAGGACCACATGTATGAAAACTGTCTTGGTCTAAGACTTTCTTTAGTTGCGCCATGATCAACATCTATCAGAGCTGCCCTTTCAGTTCATATGGTGCTCTGAAAGAATGAAAGGGGCACTCTGATTGGTTGCTATGGGCAACAAAGAAAGTCTTAGACCAAGATAGTTTTCATACAAGTCTCTCTTAATGTCTATGGGCCAGTCGCAGTATTTGTCGGGGTATCTCTTATGTCAATACTCTGATGGATACCTGGCATGTAGTCAATAGCTAAGTGTGTGTGTGAGGAGGAGGGGGGTAGGAAAGAACCATGTGCCACTAAAGAGGGTGAGCTGAAATAATATCATCTTTATTCAATGACTATACTGCAGATTTAAAAATAAAAAAAAACACTTTTAAAAAAAAAATGCCCCTCCTTCCCCTTGCAGAAAAAGAGGGTACAGTACACATTTACAATAAAGAAGCCATGATGCACTATGCAGTTCACCAACCGGAAGTGCTAGAATAGTAAACTATTGTACAAAATAATAAAGTAGTCACCCTTTAAACAAGAAACAACAGAGGTTTCATCAGGGGTGCGCTATTTTGCCTGTGTATTGCTCTCAGCTCCTTTATTTGTCTGTATGTGCATGTGATTATATGTATTTTCTCGGTTTACTTAGGAGGCAAGGACTGTCATGTCTATTCACTATTTTTACCTGTTATTTCTTATTTAAAGGGTGATTAGCTTATTACTTTGTATCACTATTCTGCTATTTACGGTTGGTGAACTATTACATGGTCCAAAATAGAGCTTTCAGCAGCAGAAGTATATAAATCAGTGATAGAGTGCAAGCCCTCAAGACCAGGAACAAGATCAAAATATGAATATAAAAATTATGTGAAGGCAGCACTTCAAAAAATGTGATAATTGACCCAACAACAGCGACGTTTCAGCCCTAAGCAGGGCTTTTATCATTACATGGTGGCTGACTATTGCTTCTTTCGTCTAATTGTGCACTTCACCCCCTTTCAGTGTGTCTGTGTGAGGGAGTGGAGGGAGGCGCGGCAGCATTTAAAAAAAAATATTTTAAAATGTTGTATCTGCTCTGTGGCCATTGAATAAAGATTGTATTATTTTAGCACCTCCCCTGTAGTGGTACATGCTTCTTTCCTTTATTCCCTTTATGGTTTATCCATGTGCCCTGGTTTGCAGCGACAGGATTGTGATCCCAGCCGGATTTCTGCAGAGGACTTTTACTGTAAGGTGCTTTCTTACAATGCGGTTTTTTTTTTTTTTTTTTTTGCAGAACTGCACAGCAACAAAAAATGCTGTGTGCTCCTGACCAAAAAAAAAAAAATGCACCAGAATGAACTGTTTGAAAGCACCTTACAGAGGCATTTTGTGTCTCCGATTTTGACACAGGTTGGCTCCCTTGCAAGTGCTAATCTGTGTCCACCTCCATCGCTCTGATTTGGTGTCCGCACAAAAAAATTAACATGTTCATCCCTTTTTTTTTTTTTCCACATCACGGATTTTAAATCTGTGGCATAAAAAATCCGTGCTGTAGTTTACAGTGTGAACCTAATGAATGGAAATCAGTTTACACAAGGATTTTGTCCCTCCCATCATACACATTTTCCCCATCCTTGGTTGAACTTGATGGGCTTATGTCTTTTTTCAACCGTACTGTGTAAAAAAAATAAAATAATAAAAATCAACATGGGATCCTCGTTAAAATCCGTTGTGTGAACATACCCTTTCACTGACAGTCAGCGAGACAACTGCCGGTCCTCAGGCACATGCACTGGAGATCCTGATCTCTCCCACTCTATTAAATGGATAAAGGGTCTACCAGGTCACTGGCACAGAGGTTTTATGACATATTGGAGAATGTTTTATACGGGTTTCATTTATTGCCAGGACTGGATATGCCTCCTTGTACAAACCAAGCATCAGCCAGAACGTCAGACTGGACAGACAGGAAGGTATACCTCTTGCAGATCTCTGGGTGATGTCATTGAGCATGCATTACCAATAAATGTTCCCTTTGTATCTGTGCAATGCAATCATGCACCAGATAAAGAACGCCAGAGACTAAGGCTATGTTCACACGGCTTAAAATGGGACGCATCTTGCCCAGTATTTCGCGCCATACTGTGCGAAATACGAGGCGAGATACGCCCCAGTCATTACGGTAATCCCCAGTTCTCCTAGAGAACTATGGATTACGTCTCCTCTCCCTGCTCGCACAATACGACGAGCGGGGAGAGAAGTGACATGTCCGTTATTCACGGCGTATACCGCTAGTAATGAATGTCTATGGGGCCGGCGGACTGCCGACCCCCCCGCCGCGACCACACGGCGTAATGGCGGGGTGAAATACGTGCCGCAATTATGCTGTGTGAACATAGCCTAAGGAGAACATGAGAAATATGGAAGATATTTCTATTGAGTGGGGGGACAAGCATCAGAAACCTCTGACATTACATTTTTTGGGAGAAACAAAGTGACCTCAAGCCATTGGATTGTTGGGTACCCCTAACTAGGGCTGGTCAACGGATAAACAGAGGTAGGCGATTTCATGCCAGAGAGAAAGGGGGCACAAGGAGGTATGAACTTGCCTGAAATCCTCATATGTGGGGCACCTAATGTCTTATTTGCCTAAAGCACCAAAATACATTGCCCTAGCCCTGAACCAAACCACAACTCTGGAGACAGTCCCGTAAATATCGGTTAGTAAATCCCATTGAAATCTAAAGTCCATAGCGAGCACAGTAAATTCCCTGAACAGATCTAAGTAAATCGAAGGACAAGGTACACAAAGCATGTCCGGACAGCCCAGAAGCAGCCTGGATTGTGGTGCCCGCAGTCCTCATACTTAGGTCTCCAACGCCGTCCTCCTAGATGGCAGAGGGATCACAGCAGCATTCGTTCCTGTCTTCTGCTGTGGTCTTGGAAAAGCAACTCCAGGGATTCTGTGAAAAGCCACGTCCAAGTCCCTCCACGTCGTGTTATTTGAGAGCGGCTACTGTTGCCTTCTGGATAGGGCTGGGCGAGCTGGGTTTATGTTTAAACAAGATTTCTTGCAACAAAAGACACAGAACGGATTACAACATCCACCTCCTTGGCACTATTAAATCACTGCAAGTCAAGCCCTTGGCAGCGAGTAACCGTGTAGTCACATTGGAACACACACTTACTGATCTGGGTTCTTCAGCCTCTACCCACCCAGCGTGTCCCAGGAATCCGCAGCGGCCTCTGCATCTCATTTACTAGTGATATCAAACACATGCTTCTTCCCAACAGCTGCCTCCTCAGCCTCGCTCCCTGCAAGCGCTGTCAACTTTAACCCTGTTGACAGAAGGCTTTTGCTGCACACTGTGCCACTTCATCAGCACACTGACCGCCCACAGGAGCAACCGTGCTAACCAGCCACTTCTACATACATTCACCAGGATTCCCTCCAAACAGAGGGAGAAGAAGGGATTACTATCAACAGGAAGAAAAAAAATCTGAAGTCTCCAGCGTTTAAAACAGCAGCTGATTTCACCCATACATACACTACTCACACAGTTGGGGATATTTAGCTTTCAGTTAAAATTTCAGGATAAACCTAAAATTTCTTGATTTTTTATTTAATGAACTAAAGAGATCATCCAACTGTTCAGTGTTTCAGTACATTTTACACAACTTGCTGATCTCTAATAAGAAGCTGATCTCTAATAAGAAGCTTAAGCTTAAAATAAATAATAATAATAATAATAATAACGGCAAAATTCACAACAAGTGTTTGATCCCTGATTCACCCAATAAGTTTAGGGGATCAATTTGAATTGTGATTTAAACAGTCCTCCTCATCATGCTATTCATATTTTGACATCAGAAGAGCAAGACAACACCTTACAATTGATCAGCAGTACCTCACCATTACAAGGCTTCAAGCAGGATGCCCTCAGACAGAAGTGGCCACTGAGCTTAGAGCGTCACAGAGTGTCATCAGCAGGTTGTCACAGAGATACAGAAAGACTGGAAGAGCCACAGAAAGGTAAAGAAACGGTAGCCCTTTGGATACATCACACATTGACCGCTTCTTTGTAAATACTGCCCTGTGGAACCGGATGATTAATGCCACACAACTCCAGGCATGTTCAAGGAATGTGAGAGGCAACCAAGTGTCACGTCAGACCATTCCTACCCATTTACATCAGAGTGGTCCGTGTGCCAGACAACGGCATCATCATCTTGCATGAGCCAGGAAGCATCTACGATGGATTAGTGGTCCTCAGTGCTGTTCAGTGATGAAAGTCGATTCCCTCTGAGTGGAAATGACTACTGCCAACGATGCTGGAGACGTCAATGAGAGTGCTCTGCATCAGCCACTGTTCTCACTAGACGAGCCTTGGCTGATGATGTTATAGTGTGTCTGGTCAATACAGAACTGCTCTACACTTTGTGAATGGTACAATGACGGCCTCTACTACTTGAATAACATCATTAATCCACTCGTTAACACAGGGCTCATTTTTCATGGATGACAATGCTGCAACTCATTGAGGTTCCATCTTTAGGGAACGGCTGTTGGAGACTGGGTTACCTCAAATGGAGCGGCTGCACTTTCTTCAAACCTGAACCCCCTAGAAAACCTGTGGAATCAGCTGTTACTGCATAGAAATGTGAAACTATGCATCTCTGAACCCCAATGACCTTAGGGGCGCCCTTCAAGTAGAGTGGGATGCCATGCCTCAGCAGTCAATAACTAGACTTGTAAACCAGGATACGTTGTTATCAAGCTGTAACTGATGCTCAAGGCCACATGGCACGTTATTGAGATGCTGACATTTTTTGGTGATAAATACCCTCCAATGTTGTTGGCTTTTGTTTCATTAAATTGTTGAGATGAGAAAATCAACAATGCACATTACAACTTAAATGGCTACAGGATAAAATATCACTAGAGCATGAAATGTTTATGTTCTCCATAAATGTCACCACTCACGTTAGGTATACGTATGGAAATGTTTCTGCAGATGTGTTAGATACAGTAGTGATGATGAGGACTATGATCCAACTGCAGAACACTTTACTCAGCATCTCCTAAGTAAGACGTGGCTGCCTCCAGAGAACAACAAATTACAGCCATCTGAACAGCAAATGGAGACAAGACAGCGACCAACTTTACTTATCCTCAAATTGTAACTGTATTGGGAGAACTCTTAAACAGGACCTGTTCCATCTCCTGATATGTCTGGTTTAGTAGATCCTTGTGTTCCCTGTGAAATAACAATCCTGAAGCATCTTATGCTGTTCCTCTGTTAGAGGAAATGTATTTAGAAATGTATTACTGAATCTGTCAGCTGGGGGTTACCATTCCAGTGTCCAAAGGGGTGTGTCCCGGCTCACACTGACTGCCAGGACAATGTCAGACTGTGTAATGACATAGCCCCAATTGTTAAACCCCATCTGACAGATTCAGTAATACATTTCTAGAAGGAATAACAGAGGAACAGCACAAAGTTATAAGAGAAGATGCACCAGGATTGTTACTTCACAAGGATTTATTAAAATAGACATATCACAGGTCTTCTCTGAACATAGTTGAGTATTATAGCAAATTACTTTGCAATGAACTTAGGCCCTGTTCTATCACCTAGATCAGCCATTTATGTAAAGCCACTGCTATGGAAACCAGGCCTGAATTTTGACTTTTTGGACTTCGAAACAGTGGACGGCTAACAACTTCTGACCGGACAGTCATGTGCCTACTTCCCTCACTGTTCAGAGCTGTCCACTTTTAAATGATCATATAAATTATTGGCACATGACCCCTGCAGCGGTGTCATCCCTGTTCAGAAGTTCAAGAATAAAAACAGAAGACGGGGGAGACGCTGCGCTGGAACCAGGGATGGGGGAAGGTGAGTATGTGTTTGTTTTATTTTACTGGGACTCTGGAGATGCTGATTTGATTTTGCTGAGAAGTGAACAACCCATTTAAAGACAGAGACATCAATTCCACAAAAGCTGCACTTAAAGGGAACTTGTCACATAGATCATGCCCCCCTTGTTGAGGGCAGCACAAGCAAGTGACAAACATGCTATGTCCCGTATTCTGTAAGATGTAGGAGTTTCAGAGCAGTTACTGCTGTTTCCAGTTTGTTCCGCCAGACAAGAGTCCAGAATATTCACGAGCGGGTGTTAGCCCCGCCCACCATTTACTTACAGGTTTCTTCCTTTTCACAGTAATAGGTTGAATCAGTCTTCAGTGGGTGGGGCTAGCTTTGGGTGGGTGGGGCTAAAGCTGGACTCTTTTCTGGCTGCAAACTGCCAGATTTGAGCATTAAATGCTCTGAAACTGCTGCATCTTACAGAATAAGGGGCACAGCGCTGGAAACAGCAGGTCTGACACTAGCTTGTGCTGCCCTCAGCAAGCATGGTGTAATCTATATGACAGGTTCCCTTTAAGATCTCTACTATCAGTTATACTCTCATGCAATATAGATAAACCACCTCTTAGTATCAACAGGCAGTGATTCATTTATATAAGTGCCCTCAATGTCGTAATAATAAAAACAAGCTACAATGCTGCACAACTGGAAACCTAATGCGGCTCTACCTCATTCTGTGGATCGATGTGACCGAGGGAGTGGCAGGGATACAAAGGATAGGCTTGGAACTGAACCCATCCACTGTACACCTACCTAGACGGACAAAGGCAAGGACATTTATGAGTTAAGATAACGCACGAGTATGTACAAACCATATCTCTAGTAAAACTGTAATGAAAGACATACTCCGCTCTCCAACCTAAACACAGCGCAGATTGAATGACAATAAGTGAATTCACCCAGTTACATCTAATTGGGATTTTACCACATATTGAACAATATAGCAATTTCGATAATCAATGGCAAAATCTGTTGAAGGAGTCACATTTTAGCTCTATTATTGGAGGGACCTGAAATGCTTGTACAGTCAGATGTATAGCCTGGAGAACCTCTTTTCCGATTGTAAGTCACCAAACATAAAGGTGTCTAAAAGCATTTTTATACAAGGGATCCACAAGAAAATTGCATTAAAGGGGTTGTCTCACTACAAGGATTGCTTTTTATGTTAATGATCTTGCAAAAACAAGTCACTTTGCAATATATGTCCATTAGCAGTGTCCTACCTATTCCTAGATATCCCCTTTCGTGTGGGCTGCATCAGCTCCTCAGGTCGCTATAGCTACAGACCTCTTTTAGTCTCTCATGATAGGCTGTCAACACCGGTTGCTATAGTTACAGACCTGGCTTCTACTGCAGCCTAGTAGAAGCCAGTAAACATGCCCCTGAATTCAAAATGAAACCAAGAAAACAGGACTGAGGTAAGATGAATCAATGTAGTGAGACAACCCCTTTAAGGTTTTGAGGTGCCCAATAAAACCATTAGATGTCCAAGGTTTTCAATGGAAGTCACAGCTTCTCCCAGACATAGAAACATGGCTGTTCCGGCTCCTGCCGGTCTGGGTGGTCTTCAGCCCCGGCAACATCTAGAAATGAATATAAACTAGAACCGGCAATCCTTGCAATGCTTCCCCCATTAAGTACATATACATCTGTCTTTTCCTGAGTCAGTACTGCTGCCTCCTAGCACCTGCACCATATTAACAGGTATTAAATGTGGATACCTTCACCAGAAATACCACAGCAGCAGGATTTATTTCTCATAATTACGCTAAAAAGTGATGACATGAAAGAAATCTGATCTGCGCTCTACTTCTACGCCATTTAGTAGCTAGGATAGGATATATCCTTTGAAGACATAAATAATTGCTTTTTACAATCAAGAGAAAAAGAAAGTACACCCTTTTAAATGTTATGGTTTTAAGTATGAGGGCTGGTCAGTAACTGGTCATTAGTTCTTAAACAGAGACAGATAGAACTTTGGATAAACAACTACATACAACAGATGAAAAAGTAAGTACACCCGATAAACCAATCAGTTGAAGAACCATCTGTATCAGCAATATCTTGAAGTAATTGGTTTCAGTATCAGTTTCTCACAAAAATCTGGAGGAATTTTGCCCACTCTTCTTTCCAATGTTGCTTTTACAGAGGTTTTGCCGCAGAGGCATTTCATGCCTGGGTTGTCCTGCTTCAGCTCTCAGTGGGGAGGGGGGGGGGGGAAGGATGTGTGATTTGTTTGAACTGCCTATCATGTGACACAGCAGGCTGACAACACCATGCCCTTCCTCACATTGTGATTACTCTAGTCAGACGAAGGTCTGTTTACGTAAAGACCTATCAGTAGCTACAATGTAGTTGAGTGGTTAGCACTTCTGCCTTTCAGCACAGGGGTTTTGGGTTCAGATCAATGCAGCAACCAAATGTGGAATTTTTTTTCCTTGATGAACATACTTGAGTTTTTTTTAAATTTATTTTTACTCTTTGACTAAGTAAAGAGAACAGGAGTAGAATGACAACACCTAGGGTTTACACACACTGAGTGTATGTGATTACTAAGCAGGGAAGAGACTCAGTAGCTGCCTGAAAAGAAATTTGATGTCTGAGCATGTGCAGCCAGGACTGTAGAGTTCTCGTCACTGGTCATGCTCCCTAGACACAAGCTGTACATTATGGATCACTAAGGGAGCAGCTAAAACAAAAATGGTTAGAATTTTTAAATAATGAATGGTGAAAATGTCTATTATGTAAATTGCACGCTTCCCACATCAATTTTACTTTGTGGTAAAACCCCTTTAATAAAAATAAAGCCGCAAAGTATTATTGGGTTGAGGTCTTGACTTCCACTGGGCCATTACACCACCTTGATTCTTTTCTTTTTCATTCATTCTTGGGATCTTTGCCCTGTTGAATGGCCCAGTTTCAGCACAAGCTTTAGCTGCTGGATAGATGGCCTCACATATGACTATAGAATAGTTGTTAATCTGAGGTTATATTTTCAGACCTTCTAAGGATCTGACTTTTTTTTTTATACTATGTTCCGATACATAAAACCATACAATTCAGTGGTTGTGTTTTTTTTCCTTTCTTTCTCATGACTGCATATCACCATTTTCCCTGTAGGTCTCACCTAAGCATCAAATATTTAATGCTGCCTCTTTTGTTGTCCTTTACTATTATTTTGTACATTGTACCAGTATATATTAGCTAGGTAATAGCCAAATACATAATTCCTCGCCTCATAAGCATGGGTCTGATTACTGGGACCTTCAGCAATCCATTTAACTTCACCTCTTCACATCACTGCTTTTACCCAGGCTCTAGGACGGTAAAGTGTACCCTCCAAGATGCATATAAAAGGCCTTTCTCCCAGTCAGCCAGAACCCTGCTCTGCACTGATGAGAAACAAATACCCGAAATGCGCCCTACAATTCCAGTAATTCATAGTTCTCATTGAGAGAGTAAAAGTCAATGGGAGCTGGCTGTCAGTGTTTTAGAAGTATGTGCTGGCCAGTACTGGACGTGCTGCAATATGCTGTGTGAGCATACCCTTATTTCCGGCTTGCCCTTAATCCCTATTTATTAATCCCTATTCATGTATCAAGGCTCTTTAAAAGAACACTTCCAACATAAAGGAGTATTTTTGTTAAAAACAATATGGTTTATATGAATATATTAAAATTTTAGTGAATCATTAAAATCCTGTAGGGCAAGCAAGGTTCCTTCCTCAGGCCAGCACATGTCCAGGCCTGTTTGAAGTTCACCAATGACCATCTGGATGATCCAGAGGAGGCGGGAGAAAGTCATGTAGTCAGATGAGACCAGAATAGAACTTATTAGTTTCAACTCAACTCGCCGTGTTTAGAAGGAAGAATGATAAGAACATCGCCCCAACTGTGAAGTATGGGTGTGGACGCATCATACTTTGGAGGTGCTTTTCTGCAAAGGGGATAGGACGGCTGCACCATATTGAAGGGAAGACGGACGGGGCGATGTATCACGAGATTTTGGCCAACAACCTCCTTCTCTCAGTAAGAGCATTAAAGATGGGTCGCGGCTGGGTCTATGACCCAAAACACACAGCCAGGGCAGCTAAATAATGGCTTTATAAGAAGCATTTCTAGGTCCTGGAGTGGCCAAGCCAGTCTCCAGACCTGAACCCAATTGAAAATCTCTGGGAGGAGCTGTAAACTCCACGTAGCCTAGCGACAACCTTGAAAACTATATCTATCTATCCATCTCTAGCTAAATTATATATATATATATATATATATATATATATATATCTATATATATATATATATCATATTATATATAACACACACACACCACACACCACCCAATATTGAAAATATTTTGGTTGTCAATATGTAAAGAGAAACATTTTGATGGTAGTGTTCCTTTAATGGGCCAGATTTGACTGCAAGGGACTCTACCTCCAATAAGTGGTACTAGAGACATGGCTCTCTTTCTTACAGCTTATCTGATTTACCCAGTTGCGCGCAGAAAACTACAACAGAACCCCATTCAAATACACAGAGCCTATTCATGACCAGCTCCAGGTGGCACATGGAAGAGTGTTCTTTTATTGCTTCAGGTCTCAATCACATGGCAGTATTAGGATCTGTGTTGTATGGAACAGTTATATGGTACCTGCAACCTGCCCTGAGCCCAAACTGTACTTTATTATCGTACAATTGTATAATGGAGGCACAGAGAAGCTTTTCCTTCTGGAATCATTTGTAATTCATAAGAAAAAATCCATAGCATGTTCCAACAGAAGCAATATTACATAACTGTTCTGTCCTAGAAGTATTGCATCTAAGGAACAATACTGGGTCATATGGAGGCACTGTATTGTATTGGTATTAAACACTGTATGGAGCCATATGGATTTTGGGTGTCACCCTATGTTCTCTGTGTACATTGTTTAACCATGCACAATTGCTTATATACTATACTAATATAGAGAATTAAATAATAGTCGAATATTTCCCGGCACAGATAAGTGGGCAGAGAAAGGGAATGCAGTTTTGTCTAATCCAGCCGATTATTGGCTCCCAATGATCATTGGTTTATGGCATATTGTACCACATACACCATTAGCTTATATTAATGTAATTGTCTATAACAAACATGGCGAGAACATACAATTTCGATGAAAATGTTGACTTGTAATGTAATACTGGCACCAGATACAGGTCATCAGGTCAACGGATAAGAATTCTGTGATCGTGAAATGAGTAATCCTTTTACATTACTTCCATGGTCTAAATCAGTGCCCCTCAACCATGTGGCTTGTGACCCCCACCATGCTGTGCAATGAGAGTCCTGAGTTATGACCGTATATCATTGTTGATGCATCCTAATCACAGTCAGTGCCAATATGGATGGTATTATTTAGGTATTAAATATTTCGAATTTCTCCAACTTTAACATTTCTGTCTCCCATTTTTATATTGAATGTGGCTTATGACAATTATTCAAAGTCGAATGGGGCTCATAAGGTAAAAAGTTTGGGGACTTGTAATCCAAATTGCTCAGGACTGTATAAAAGTAGCCCTTTAGAATATTACATTTATATTGGTATTACACATCAGTCCCCAATATTTATAACTCAATTTCTACAATTATTGTCCAACTGTGAGAAGTATAATCTTGAAGAACAACAAGGGAACCAGTTTTATCTTCATATTTGTCATCAGCTGATGGTGTTTTATTATACTATAGTGTAAACCAGGAACAACTTCTATACATGCAGTATACACAGACTATGGCAACTTCACCAGTCCTTTTTTTTCAGCCTCAAAGAATATTCACCTAATTAAATTAAATGGAATCAAATTAGATTTTTATTATATTCAGTTCTTTGGTTTTAGAAATTATCACATTTTTGGAAATCTTGAAGGAATGGACAATGTCAGCACAAACGCACATGTTCCACATTATACATCCCCTTAACCAACAAAAAAGAATAATAAAAAGCTAAGCTGAGTCATTAGACTTAAAAGCACGTTAACGTCTCGACATTCACTGTGTTCACAAATAATCTACAACCAGATGTTGTTTTGTCTAAGAACTGTAACCACAAGACTGAGCTCTGCTATAGCCCATCATCCTGATACCAGGTCTTCTTAGATGGACAATCAAATATCCTGTGATCAAGTACACAAGTTCTTGAAAGGTTCCTCCTGTAACATGAACATGTCCATGCTGAGGTCTACTCATAAAATGAAGAAAACGAGAGTGTGCAGGCACTGCCTTTAAGGCTCTTGTAGTCTATGTGGATGCCTATAATGCAAAGCAATGGTTGGTTATAATAGGAACCCTAGAGCAATGTACCCAATACTGAAGATCTGGGCTCTATATCCCTTGCTCTCGTATTTAGTTTTTAAGTCTGTAGGTCTTGTTACTATTACAGGGAGTTTTGCAAATCAGCGATAAATACAATCTTAAAGGGGTTTTGCCATGATGTAATGTTGACATGGGATCCTCCAAAATGGGTATTTAATCACTTTTCTAAATATATGTGATTACAAAAAGTGAAGCCTCTGAGATCTACAGCTTTCTTTATATGCCCTTAGTTTCCTGACAGTTTACATTAGACACGACCAGGACACTGACCAGAGCTGATCTGGCTGCGCTTGCTTGCCTTGTTTGCACTTCTTATCTGATGACAGGGAACATACAGGGGCTTGCAAGGGACTGGGGAGAAAAAGCAGTGAATGAGCCTGTGTCTTTTGTATAGAGAATCCACTGGTTGTAAAGTAATTATTTCAGTAAACATTGCAGACGCTCCCTGGCTCTCTACTCACCCCCCCTCTCGCCCATGACTCAGCATGCTGAGTTAATCTTCTCTCCTGAGCAGATAAGAGGTAAGGAACTCACTTCTTGGCAAAACCCCTTTTAAGGGCGCAATCCACGGCACAGGACAAATACCGGCCGGTATTTGTCCTTTTTTGCAGCCGTCCCCACGACGTGCGGAGAACAGCCCTCCCCCTTCACATTGACATGCACATATTCCGTCCGAAAACCGGATGGAAGATGGTGCTTGTTGAATGTTTTGCGGCCGGACCTCAGGCAGAAAAACCGCCAGACGGAAAACCCGTGCCGTGGGGACTGCTGCATGGGTTTTCCATAGAGCACCATTGTGCTCATTTTCCGTCGGTTTTTCAGGCAGTCTGAAAAACCGGCCGAAAACCCGTGCAGTGGGGACATGCCCTAAGTCCTATACCATGCAAGAAAGGAAAATGTAAAGATTGTATTCAGTAACATACTAAATGAAAGCAGGGCTGTGGAGTCTGGGCGTGGGTGTCTATTTTGGTGGAGTCGGAGTCGTTATAAAATGGACTGACTCAGAAAATATATAAAATTAGTTGGTCCAGGTAGTTCAATGAAGTGCCGAGAGCAAGAAGAATTTGGGTCTTGCCAGTGCTACTGCTCCCATATATTCAGCCTCATCAGATGAGGAGTGTAATTTTGAAAAGTATTTGGATGACATGGAGCAGGCAAAGCGCTGCCACAGGGGAAAAGATTCTGCTCTCACTCTCCCATAGCAAACAGATTGACCGGATTTCAGCAACATTTTTCCCTTGCTCTCAAACAAGTAGAAGAGTTGAACTTTTCATCAGAACTGACTGTGCATGAGGCACTTCCTTTATACCCTGAAATTGCTAGAGATGCTGCCCCTGTGGTCCCCATTTTGCCACCAACCCAAGTTAGTGTAGAGAGGCAGTTCTCTAGCCTGGAAATAATGAGATCAGATTATTTTTATTGGTGAAAAACAGTTTTTCCCACTTACTGCATCATTTTGCATATTTACAATTTATTAAAGTTTACTGTGTTCTAAAGTTGTATCCAATAAATCTATTTTATGTTCTACCTAAATAGCTTGATTATTGTATCATAAGGTGATAAAAAGCATGATGTTACCATTTTACTAAAGTAAAGTTATCACTTAAACACGCGCCATGTATGAGGGAGTCGGAGTAAGGGGAAATTGAGGAGTCTGAGCCTTGGCTTACTGACTCCACGGCTCAGAATGAAAGTATGTGATAAACACTGTAAGGGTATGTTCACAAAGCATTTTTGATGCCTATTTTGGGGTGGACCAGGCACCTAATCCGCCCCCAAAATCGGTATTAAAAACGTCAGTAAACAGACTGTAGAACACTTCCCATCGACTACAATGTAAAATTGGCATCGTCATTCAGATGATGCTGATTTTACTCAAATATTGTCAGCTCGTACTGTCCACCCCTACAAAGAATTGACATGAGCCGCTTTATGCCCTGATAAAGTATAGGAGGCATAAATCTGCCTCAGGCAGTCCGTGTTGTTTCCTTGTTGAAATTCTGCATCGTATGAACTGACCCTTAAAGCTGGTTTCCAATGGTCACACACTGCTGCCGATGTCAGTGAATGCTGATGATGAGCTCTTAAAGCAGTTGACCACTTTGGATGAATCTTTGTTAAAAGTGCATATAATGGACCAATGAGCTTCATACATATTAATATAGAAGTGGTAAAATAGAACAAATGTGACCGTTTTAGTCTTTTGTCTCTTGCCAAGGTACTAAGCTATAGTTAATATGGGCTGATACAAGTATTATAAGCACTAACAGATAAATGTAAACAGTAGATGTGGAAAAATTGGTACAACCATAACTCTGAAGCATTTCTACATATGCCATGCATTTCCTATGGCCTTGTATACATGGGACACCTGGTGCCACACTGGGTTAAATGGACAGTTATTGAGCGACAAAAATGATGTAGAAGGGTTACTCCAAACCGCACGTCTCTTATTTTATTATTTTGGCCCATGTTATCAGAAGCAGATTTGGAAGTATGGCAATAGAGTTTAAACCTTCTCACCAAAGCCCATTAAATTTGGGGGCAGCATATGGGCGATCTTACAAAATGGCGTCTGACATGAAAGGGCATATAAAGTGTGTAGTTGGATTCCAACATATGGACAGTTTGCACCCGTTGACATTAACGGATGCGTGCCGAAGGTTTACAGAGACCAAACAGTGTAAGTTAATACAGGGAAGTCTTGCGTTACACGTTTCTTATTCAAGGAAGTCATTTTATTAATAAATGCAATCAGCAGTACAAGAGAAAATAGAAATAAAGCAACAGTCCTTTCTGTAATTCACATCTAGCAGAATAGACATAGAAATTTCTATTCACTTTTTCATATGGCTTAATAACACAATGCTCCTGGATTGGTAACCTAACAGCAAAAAGTTATACCAAAATGTACTATTATTGTGATAGTAGTCTACAGATTAGCAATAAGATTAGTCTGAACTGGAGCATATCATCAGATCCAAACTTACATTAAAACAGAAAAAGAAAACTAAGTGCTGCCAATTACGCATGTCCCGCGGAGGACTCCCATGCCCTTTGTGCGTTACGCGTTTCAATAGTGTCATGAAAGACCTGACACGTTCTGGGCGGCCATGCACAGATGTGGTGCAGATTTTTTCGAGTGCGACATGCAAGCTGTTCATCATTTTTAAAAATGCATAGCCAAGAGTGGTGTCTATATTTGAGCACAGTGTCTCCAGTAGTGTAATTATGCTTTTTGCATGTGTTGTAGTTTCCATGTAAGCTATGGCATTTGTTTTAGAGTGACCCTTGTACCACTACTAAATTTTACAACTACTTACAGATATGCAATCCCTCTCTTCACTCACACAAGGGGTTTATGAACCTAGAGCTCCTCTTCATCTACCCAAGTCTACGTGCACGGACAACTTAGGAGGGTTATATTAAATGTTTTCTACACGACTTATCAAGCTGAAGGCAATTTCACTTGTCAAATAATGTGAATAAAACGAAAAAGCATAGCAGTGAGTGAGGACTTGGTACGTGTAGAGTGCGTGTATTTCCTGGCGTCATTCCACAATTTCCCAACACGTTAAACAAGTTTCAGTGATCGTTAAATGCATCTATATATCCAGGTCACAGCTCACAAAAATCACTTTAAGACTATTTCCAACAAGCTAGAACATTTTGGCTTGATACTTTATATTCCAGTCCATCAACCTATTCAAGGCCAAAAGAGAAATTCCACTCGCAACAGTGTAGTGACCCCCATTGCTTAACCTGCTCCCTCTAATCGTCTATTGACCTGCTCAGCTATCAAAGGGATTATGTAACCTATACCAATAACAGTAGTGATCTGAAAACACAGAATTGTCTTATTTTTGCTCAAAAGCAGAGAGCAACCTGTACACACTTATCCGATATGATCTGTAATATTTACAACTATAATTTATTACTCCTAAACTGTTGATGACCTATAACTTGAATATGTACTTATATATATTGCCATTTTTCTGCTTTGTGGTGGTGGCCACATAAGCAAAATAGACATCAGAAAGTTAAAGGGGTTGTCTCACTACAGGGATTGCTTTTTATGTTAAAGATCTTGCAAAAACAAGTCACTTTGCAATATATGTCCATTATTAGTGTCCTACCTATTCCTAGATATCCCTTCTTGTATGGGCTGCATCAGCTCCTCAGGTTGCTATAGCTACAGACCTGTTCACTCTCTCATGATAGGCTGTCAGCAGTGATTGCTGTAGCTACAGACCTGGCTTATACTGCACCCTAGTGGAAGCCAGTAAACATGCCCCTGAAGTCAAAGTGAAACCAAGAAAACAGGACTGAGGTAAGATGAATCAAGGTAGTGAGACAACCCCTTTAAGGACTATTAGCTATTACTTTTGAATAAGGGGTAACCACCAAAGACATTTGTGGATTATTGCTACGATCATCAAGGGTTAAACTGCTATGATCCGTTCCGTCACTACACAAAATGGTAGTGGGGCTACGACGGCTCCATGCTGCTTTATATGCAGTCACCCGGGCTCTTCAGTGAAGTATGTATGGCTTTACAATCTACAGGTATCTTAGTAGATCACCACAAGAAATCAGTGACCCTTAGGCCTCGTTCACACGGCTTATTTCAGAACGTATTTACAACGGATTTCCGATGTAAATACGTTCTGAAATCAGTTGAAAATCAGTTGCACATAAGTGTCACTAAGTGTGGCACGTATTTGTAACTGATTTCCCGACGGATTCACCATCTACAATCATTGTAGGTGGTGAATCCGTCCGGAAAGAATTGACATGTCAATTGTTTTTCCGTCCGGATTGCCGTCAATCCGCGGCGGCAATCCGGAACGGAGTTTTGCGTCGTGTGAACGACGCGCCGTATTTTCTATTGAAATCAATAGAAAATAGGCTGTGACTTATTTTGGACGGATTTGCCGACGGATTGACGATCGTCAATCCGTCGGCAATCCGTCCGAAATAAGCCGTGTGAACGAGGCCTTAACCAAAAATATTGTACTAAATTTATTGTGACCAAATTCTTGAGAACTATTGTGACCAGTGCTTGAGAACTATAAAGATCTCTTACAACTGGAAATCAGTGGTGGTCTGATATTAAACAATTCCCTCATAAATCTATATCAAACACATTGTGTCAGAAGATCAATCTGACTAAAATTATTATTCATTATTTTTTTTTTTTTAAGAATAGGGCTTAGACCTCTTTAATTCACCAAAAAACAGTCAAATTCTATGGGGCATGTTCACAGCTCAATGGCTGGACTAAACTGACCCCAGAAGCTGGCAACTCTGGCCTTTATGCTAACTGGAAAAAAATAGCAGGTACAGCTAATTGCTTGAGCAAAAGCTCGCATACCCCAGTGCAAGGGGAACAATTAGATGAAAAACTACACACCAACTTGACACCTGTTCACACCAACATGCAGAAAAGCCACAGTATAATGCATGGGGAGATTGCACAAATTCAAAAATACCAATAAAACAACCACTCACACACACTCTCTGCATGAGGAGGGTGGTTGCTGGTACTACAATTGCATATAATAAGGCGATACAGAAGGGTGCCATAAATACAGATACGTGTGGTACACCATGCTGACTTACAACCCATTAGTGACACCCATACTATTAGATTAGGTGGGCTGCCCAGCACTTTCTAGGTGTCCAACACAAACACAGGCACCCTCTGTTCCCCAGCACTGTTGGGCAGATAAAAAATATGACATACTGGAAAAAATGTTAAATATGAGGTATTAGTTGGTATGGGGGCCCCAATACACAAGCTCACAAGCCTCGTCACGGCTCCTCATGTCATCTGGCTGCTGCTACAGTCATTATTTGTGAGTGGTTAGCTCGTGACCAACGACAACCTACGTGTGGCTTCATCATGCAAGGATCTATTAGGCCTCGTTCACACGGCTTGTTCTGGGACTGATTTCAGCCGTACTGCGCGCCGTATTTGCGCTCCAATACGGCCGAAATCAGTCCCAGGCATTACGGTAATCCACAGTTCTCATAGAGAACTATGGATTCCGTCTCCCCTCCCCACTCGGCGAATCCGCCAAAGGGGGAGAAAGTGGCATGTCAATTATTTACGGCATGTACGCGCCGTGGATAATGCATGTCTATGGGGCTGGCGTCCCCGCAGTTACGCCGGCAATAAGCCGTGTGAATGAGGCCTTACCGTGTGTCACTGCAACACCACACAGAGGCCACAGCGTAAGCAAGAACTAGAGTGACAGCTGGATTTTTGATTCTGGTTGCCAGGTGATTAAAAAGGGAAAACTACTTTTTTTTTTGTATATTTATACTGTTGGCTGATACGTCAATTTTTTTCTTCCTATAAGAAACACCAAAGGGATGTCCTACCATAGGCATTTATCACCTATCCACTGTTCTCTGAGGGTCTTACCGATCACTAAAATTGGGGCCATGATTACATGTCCTTCCTCACTCACTCCTGCAGTGAGAAAGTCTTTGAATGGAGCAATGGCCCCATATAAAGTCTATGGGACAATGAAGATAGCCAAGTACACAGCTCAACTATCTACTTGGTTGCTTTGAACGGAGCAATGTACATGTTTGGTCACTACTCTGTTAAAAGACTTGCGCAGTATGCAAGCACAGTGAGGAAGCAGGATGAGGGACTCCGCATCCATGTTTTAGTGATTGGTGGGGGTCCCAGTAGTGGGATCTGTAGTGATCAGACATATATCCCCTAGCAGTGGATGGGTGATAAATGTTTATGATGGGGCAACTCCTTAAGTTAAAACTTGTATTTGCTTTAGGCAGTTTGTTTCTTCAGACCTCAAACCTACTATGTCTTTTTGCATTATGCAGATAAACAGCTCAGTGCCATCAGCCACTGAAATAGCACTAAAACACAATATCTTGGACTCATGTTAGCCAGTACTATACCTTTTAATGGGTGACTGCAAAGGTGATGAGAAATAGCAAGCCTTCGAGACAGTCTAAGTCTCATCAGGCCTCCCTACCCTGCCTGATGAAGAGACCTAGGTAATCTGGAAAGCTTGCAATTTGTTACTATTTTCTCACTTAGCTATTAAAAGGTGTCATCCGTGAAGGATTCCTACTTTATATCTTTGGTTAAAAGAAATGTGTTTCCTTAAAAGGGTTGTCTCACTACAAAGAATAGCTTTCAAAATGTAGGGAACACTAAATGAAGATGTTTTCCAAATATATTGCTCTGTTCATCTTTCTTTGTTAAGGAGCTACAAATGATTTTATCACCTTTTGAGGGCTCTCAGGTTTCCCAAGTGACCGACCTGTATACTCCTTCTCCGCTGCTGTTTGTTCTATCTGATAGCAGGGAGTGATGTTATCACACAGGTCACAGCGGCAGTGTGAGAGCTTGTGTGTTATCTGATCTTTCAGACAAAAGAAAGTAATTACTCTACTGTTTACATTAGCTCAGAAGCTTCTAAGGACCTCTGAGAATGTAATTTATTTAATCTAGACTAATAAACAGAGAGGTCTGAATACACAGAGCTCATATGCAAATTACAGACAGCTTGACCAGGAAGCGACAGAGCAAAGCAGCGTTATTTCATTCATGCATCCTATGTCACTTTGAAATGAGATAACCCCTTTATGTTTAATTTCTATCACAAAAAAATGAAAAGGGTTTTCCCATCTGGCCGTTTCGTAGATCCTGCTCTTCACAGCTAGCTTCAAGCTTCTACTTCCTGTAGCTCAGCCTGTTAAAAGGACACTGGTGGTGGAAACATTTTAATAGCAGGGCAGAAGGCTACAGAGCTCCAAAAAGCTAAAGTTTGCCAGTAGGAAAGATAAAACAGCTTCTGTGCTCTTAAGACCCAGCAGGGAGTGACGTCACCATCCTGGCCTGGGATGCTTGAGACGGCAGAGGTGGCCGATAACCTAGAGAACCTTCTGTAAACAAGCAGGAGATATCAACAGCTCATTTTGAATGAATCCAAATCAGAACAGCAATGTATTCTGTAATAATCTTTATTTACCTTTACCTACATATTAAAAGCTAACATTGTGATGGGAAAACCCCTTCAAAATAGAAAAATAAATCTGACTTGGCTAAGAAAAAAAGAAAAATTGTCATGTGTATAATAACACAAGTATTTTAAGATGTGTACCGCCCAGTCAAATGAAAAACCACCCGTCCTATTACAATCCTCCCTTCACAGCAGAGGACAGTGGATGTGATTCACTCCGCCACACAATGACTTATAACATAGCCACTAATGATATTCCCGTGCTAATTTTATATCTCGCAGGGATCTCAGTGAGACAAACTAGACACAAGTCACTAACGTTTTCTTTCAAATGCACGGCTGTTCTGATCTGAACGAGATGACAAAATTCCAATGAGGCAGATGTCTTCATTCAGCTGTACAAGCCGAATACTGTTCTAGACTCAAACTGCACAAATTCCCCTAATATTTCTTACTATGGAGGCCGCATGTTTTAAGGAGGGTCTGCAAGCTATGCTTACACATGTAGTTTCATGTCTGCATGGAAAACTGCAGAAGATATGTATTTGTTCTAGAAATATCTTGTACAATCTCACATGCTTTTGTGTAGTCCCACCCTACACTGACTATAAATGGAATGTAAAATATATATATATATATATATATCTCGCAAGGCACTGTATGTCTGTATGTACATGTATATTTTTATTCTGCTAATAAAGACCTCCAGTTTTTTCATCGATCTTGGAGTTGCTTGCAAATCTTTGACTTTTTACATGTATATTTTACATATATGTATAATATATATACATACAAAATATACATGTACATACAGACATACAGTGCCTTGCGAGAGTATTCAGCCCCCTTGAACTTTTCAACCTTTTGCCACATTTTAAGGTTTCAAACAAAGATATAAAATTTTAATTTTTTTGTGAAGAATCAACAAGTGGGACACAATTGTGAAGTGGAACGAATTTTTTTTTATATCTTAAACTTTTGTAAAAAAAACCCCCAAAAACTGAAAAGTGGGGCATGCAATATTATTCGGCCCCTTTACTTT
The DNA here is from genome assembly GCA_025379985.1 of Phyllomedusa bahiana. Taxonomy (NCBI): domain Eukaryota; kingdom Metazoa; phylum Chordata; class Amphibia; order Anura; family Hylidae; genus Phyllomedusa; species Phyllomedusa bahiana. Next base: position 97,762 of record JAODAL010003778.1, on the reverse strand, counting down.
CAGTGCAGCAAGCTCACTTCAGGAGTTCAGTGAGGATCTCTGAATGATCCAATGTTGTCCTAAATGACTGATGATGATAAATATAATCCACCTGTGTGAAATCAAGTCTCTGTATAAATGCACCTGCTCTGTGATAGTCTCAGGGTTCTGTTTAAAGCGCAGAGAGCATCATGAAGACCAAGGAACACACCAGGCAGGTCCGTGATACTGTTGTGGAGAAGTTTAAAGCCGGATTTGGATACAAAAAGATTTCCCAAACTTTAAACATCCCAAGGAGCACTGTGCAAGCGATCATATTGAAATGGAAGGAATATCAGACCACTGCAAATCTACCAAGACCTGGCCGTCCCTCTAAACTTTCATCTCAAACAAGGAGAAAACTGATAAGAGATGCAGCCAAGAGGCCCATGATCACTCTGGATGAACTGCAGAGATCTACAGCTGAGGTGGGAGAGTCTGTCCATAGAACAACAATCAGTCGTACACTGCACAAATCTGGCCTTTATGGAAGAGGCAAGAAGAAAGCCATTTCTCAAAGATATCCATAAAAAGTCTCGCTTAAAGTTTGCCACAAGCCACCTGGGAGACACCAAACATGTGGAAGAAGGGGCTCTGCTCAGATGAAACCAAAATCCAACTTTTTGGCCACAATGTAAAACGATATGTTTGGCGTAAAAGCAACACAGCTCATCACCTTGAACACACCATCCCCACTGTCAAACATGATGGTGGCAGCATCATGGTTTGGGCTTTTCATCAGCAGGGACAGGGAAGATGGTTAAAATTGATGGGAAGATGGATGGAGCCAAATCCAGGACCATTCTGGAAGAAAACCTGTTGGAGGCTGCAAAAAACCCGAGACTGGGACGGAGATTGATCTTCCAACAAGACAATGATCCCAAACATAAAGCAAAATCTACAATGGAAGGTTCCCAAATAAACGTATCCAGGTGTTAGAATGACCAAGTCACAGCCCAGACCTGAATCCAATGGAGAATCTGTGAAAAGAGATGAAAACTGCTGTTCACAAACGCTCTCCATCCAACCCCACTGAGCTTAAGCTGTTCTCCAAGGAAGAATGGGCAAGAATTTCAGTCTCTCGGTCAGGGCTGTGGAGTCTGAGTCGGAGGCTATTGTGCAGGAGTCGGAGTCGTCATAAAAGGGACCGACTCCGACTCCCAAAATATATAATAAGTTGGTCCAGTTAGTTCGATACAAAGAGCAAGAGGAATTGGGTCCGGCCAGTGCTACTTCTCCCATATCTTCAGCCTCATCACATGAGGAGTGTAAGTGATGACATGGAGCAGGCAAAGCGCTGCCCCAGGGGAAAAGATTCTGCTCCCAGGGCAAACAGATTTCAGCAACATTTTTCACCTGTTTTCAAAGAAGTAGAAGAATTCAACCATTCATCAAAACTGACTGTGGCTGAGGCAATTCCATTATACTCCGACATTGTTAGAGATGTTGCCCCTGTGGTCACCGCTTTGCCACCAACCCAAGTTAGTGTAGAGAGGCTGTTCTCTAGGCTGGAAATAATGAGATCAGATGTGAGGTTATGTATGCAGGATCTGATAGAGGCAATACAATTTCTCAGAACAAATTCAGAGACTCCACAAATGTTCCTGCAGTATTTTGCATATTTAAAAATTTTTTGTATCCTAATGTCATATCCAATAAATATATTTTACACTGACAAGCAAAATGGTAACAATGTTTTAAACTTTTGACTTTCAGGCTCCATCACTCACCATCCACTTCAGCTTTGTACATGAGGCTACTGTAATTTTATATACAGTCATCTTATCTATCTTATACATAAATGTGACTTGCAAGTATTTAGCATCTGCTTATTTCTGCAGATTCTTTCCTGTAACTGCATTGTTACTGTTTTGCTCCTAAAAATTTAAATGTTAATTTTTATTATTTTGTTAGTATTTGGGAAATCCACCTTTGGTTTTCAATACTGCCTGAATCCTTCTGGGCTCTGGATCAGATTCAAGCATATCTTGACCAAAATCTGATCCCAGATCTCTTCTACACATTCCCAATGTTGGTGCAGACTGGACTTGGATACAAATACAGTTTTTTCTTCAGTTGTACCCACAAGTGTTCAAAAGATCAAAACATTGTTACCGTTTTGCTTGTCAGTGTCTGTTCTACCTAAATAGCTTGATTATTGTATCATAAGGTGATAAACAGCCTGATGTTACCATTTTACTACAGTAAAGTTATCACTTAAACATGCGCCATATATGAGGGAGTCGGAGTCAGGAGTCGGAGGTTTGGGAAATTGAGGAGTCGGAGTCGGGGCTTCGGCTTGCCGACTCCACAGCCCTGCTCTCAATGTGCAAAACTGATAGAGACCTACCCCAAGTGACTTGCAGCTGTAATCGCAGCAAAAGGTGGTGCTACAAAGTGTTAACTTAAGGGGGCTGAATAATATTGCACGCCCCACTTTTCAGGTTTTTATTTTTTACAAAAGTTTTAAATATCCAATTTCGTTCCACTTCACAATTGTGTTCCACTTGTTGTTGATTCTTCACAAAAAATTTTAATTTTATATTCTTATGTTTGAAGCCTGAAATGTGGCAAAAGGTTGAAAAGTTCAAGGGGATAGAATACTTTCGCAAGGCACTGTAATATATATATATATATATATATATATATATATATATATATATATATATATATATATATATATTTCCCCTCACATAAATAAACCAGATAGTAATGCATATTCATTTCTTTGCCCTTTCAATTTTCTGATTCTAGATTTTTTTTACTCTGTAAATAAATATGGGTAAAGCCAAGTTTAGATTGCCCTGAGAAGAACTAGATGTTTGCAGGCCAGTCCCTTCATGACACCCTTACTAAAGGCCATTTCAAATGATTTCCCTGGTGGTAGCAGTGTCCATACAGAGACTTGCCTTGTGAGCGCCTGCAGGCACAGATAGACGTTCAGATACATAGTTTTAGATATGCCAGATTTATACTAATCGCTGAACAGCATGACAGAAGGATCAGACAGATGATTAGTAGTATGTGCCAGAGTTACTACATCTTGTGATTTTATTTACTGCATGTAAACATTCATTGCTTCATCCGTTCTGGTGCTATGTAGTAATGTGTCTAGTCACAATGGTTTACAAATAATTCACTGTTTTGTAAAATCTGCTTCTATATAGTTGTGTCATCAAAAAGCGCAGTGCATCAGTGACCAATCCCAGTGGTATAATGTGTATTCTAGAATACCTGTAATATAAAAAGATACTCAGAAGCCATCTATGGTTGATTGGTGGACCTGTGGTGATGCATGGAGGAACAGACCTTCATCCTTCAACACACTTCTCTTTGTTAAAGCCATAGTGCATAAGGCTTAAGTCCAAATGCGGATGCAGGTAGTCAGTGCGACCTGTGAATGGCTGCACGTGTCACATGAACAATGAATGTGTATGGCTAATGCTGGGATCACCAGGATGGTCGTGGTGCCGTAATAAGAGCGTCCAGGAGGTAACTAGGATTCTTGTCTTCTAGTTTTCATCATGCCCCGACAGAAGAATGAGCATTTTGAACTGTCTCTCGAAACACCCCTTTAAAAGGGACTGTCTCACCAACATGTAGAAAAAGGTAAAAGACACAGTAGTCTGTTTACCTACGTTAATCACAAGCTTTAACCCTTAGGCAATGTTCACATGGCTTATTGCTGACGTAATTGCGGGGACGATTGGCCGGCAGCTCGCCGGCCCCATAGACATTCATTATTCACGGCGCGTACACGCCGTAAATAAGGTGACGGAATCCATAGTACACTATGAGAACTGTGGATTACCGTAATGACTGGGACTGATTTTAGCCGTATTGCAGCGCAAATACGGCGCTCAATACGGCTGAAATCAGTCCCAAAATAAGCCGTGTGAACGAGCCCTTAGGGTATGTTCATACGACTTATTAGGACGCTGTTTTGGACACAGTTTTCGAGGCATTTCCGTGCCCAAAACTTTATCCAAAAAGCACCCAGTTCATTTTATTGATTCCTATGTAAAACAGCATTGTAGTTCACACACAACAAAGGTTTTTATGTGGTTCTTTGGAAGCCATTTTGACCGCTGAAAAAGAAGTGTCAAGTTATTTCTTGATGTGACTTTTAGACTAGTTTTAAGGCACGTTTTTGGCCTTGGCTATTAACTTGTACTGGTGAAAACAGTGTTGAAAACCTCGCCCAAAAACGCGCTGAGAAACGCGTCTAAAACCTCTTCTGAAGAAGCGTATTTCAGGCGAGGTTTTGATGCTGTTTTGGGGCAGAAACGCTCCAAAACCTTTTCAAAATCAGCCATGTGAACAGACCCTTAGGCCATGTCCCCACGGCAGCGGTTTGCGGACGGTTTTTCAGATGGTTTGCGGTTTTGCAAAATGTCTGAAAAACCGGCCGCAAACTTTTACACGGGCCGCTATGGAAAACCCTTCCCGAAAAACATTGTGCTTGTTCATTCTTCCTTCCAGTTTTCGGACGGAATCTGAACAAGTGAACGTGAAGGCTCATAGCGGAGAAAAGCCGTCCTCCCGCAGCCGTGTGCACGGCACAAATACCAACCGGTATTTGTCCTGGGCTGTGGGGACACGCCCTTAGAGCTCTTGTGCACAAAATATTATACACCTCTGGCACTCATGTCACTATAAACAGGATCAGCCAGGAATAGCAGCTGATATGCCAATCATTACTGTGGAACCACCCATAGCCTGACCAGGAAGTGTAAGTCTGAAGCTGGGTGTGGCTCTGTGAAACAGAATGGTGAGAATACCTTAACCCAAAAAAGGAACTAGAGATAAGAAAATGAGCAGTATGTCTTATATATTCCATAAAACATCTTTTTTTTAGAACTTTGGGGCATATTGTTTTATAGACTTGTGGTACTGTGATAGCAGTGGGGAATCTGCACTGACAAGCCATAGCAAATCCACCAGTCTTGATCACCATAAATCTTTGCTGTAACTGGACACGTGTATGAAAACTGTCTAGGTCTAAGAGCTCCCCTGTAATTTTTTCAGAGCACTATATGAATTTAAAGGGGAGCTCTAATTGGTTGTTATGGGCAACAAAGAACGTCTTGGACCAAGACAGTTTTCATACATGTCCCCCATGATGACTTTAGAGCCATTCTGTTCTTAAGAAAAGTATAAACCGGCATTTTTGACACATTTACTTGCCTTCATTCCGACTTCTCATGACAACACTCCTAAAATTAGTATACTACACACGGTTGGGGATGCTTACACCGGGTGATTTGGGAGTCATGCCGATTGGCGCGGGGGGATCAGCAGCCTGGCAGCCCCATTGACATGCATTAGTCGCGGCGCGTATTTGCCGCAAGTAATTGACATGTCACTTACCTCCGCGCTCATACAATAAGATCGTAAGGTAAGGGCGGGGAGAGGAGGCGTAATCCATAGTTCTCTATGAGAACTATGGATTACCGTAATTTCGGCGCACATCTCGCTTGTATTAGAGCGCAAATACACAGTGAAATGCGCGCTGAAATTACCCCGTGTGAACATAGCCTTAGTGTAAAATATTTGGTATGAATGACTGAGAAAACAGAATACATTGTAAAAGACAATGCTGTTCCACTTCATATCATTGATATCACTAGAGGTGATAATGCTATTAAAGGCACACTGTTTAACATTTCAGGTCTCACTAAAATGTACTTGGTTAACTACTATCAACCCTACTCAAATTCTAGAAATCGTAGTACCATAGTAGATAGGTTTGGAAAAAGGCAAAGGTCCATTAAGTCCAACCTATAATCTTACAATGATCCTGAGGAAGGTGAAAACCCCACTCTTCTTCCCATACAATCTAAATTACTCACACAGCAGTACACCCGTCTTTTCATGGGCAGTCTATGTGGTCTATACTTATCAATGTGTACCCTAAAAGAATACAAAATGACCTAGTACAAAATTACTATAAGAACTGCTTTTCCTTCACACACAGTGATGACTATGATCTTGTATGGCTGCGATTTCATTTCCATACCCTCAGCAGAATGAATATATATATATCTATATATATATCAGAATATTTTGCTAAAGTCATCTGGAGGGCAGTAGCAGGCACTATGAATTCTCCATAGACCTGAAGGACGATTATTGTATAAATTAATGGTAGCATGTTACCTGATGCAGCAAAATTCTACTAATCCAGCACTTGATGGTCCAGAAACCCTGCTAATCTGGCGTGTGACAAAAATAGCTATATGCTGGATTTGCAGAAATGTGCTTGGTAGTCCAACACCTGACTCTCCTTAATGACACTGCCTGATCTATACCGGCTGTCAATGCCCAAGATTATATGTATAGGCAAGTGAGTAAATGATTTGATTACATAGTATATTATATACATCTTTCTTTTTTATTTCATTTTAGTTATTTTATGTATTTATAAAAAAAATGCTGATCCTACAAATAAAACACACATCACCCATACAAGGCCGACACTCCATAACATTTGCTACGTGACTAACCCCCTGACAAGTGAAATCTCCAGAATCCATCAGCACTTTGATGTAGAAATCTGCATTCCACAAATGGTTCATACAAATAAATTCACGTCGTTTATAATCAGGGCAGCAGTGGAAACGTCTTTCTATAGCTAAAACCCTCAGTGGGTGGATTACACATCGCAGACACTGCTTCCAAGACAGCAAACAACTCAGTGAATGGTTATTCTAGACAGTGATTTATGCCTCCTACACTGATCTAGAAATCAAATGGGGGCAATGGAGAATACATCTATACATATGCGGCAGAAATAGGGTTCTGTTCCGAACAAGGGCCGATTGTGCAAGACACACAGGATGTTCTTTGAAAGGAATTTACTATTTTTTATGCCTGTAAGATTCAGTTGATGGGAAATTCAATACAATAGAATATCCTGCCAATCTTAACCAACACATCCAAAAAAGAGGAATCTGTCACTGCTTCGCAAGAAATGGACACGAAGTAATCAATAATCATGTGGAAACATCAGTGTGTAAAGTGTATAGTCTGCTTTATGTCATGAAAACGATAGGGAATTTGAGAGAATAGCTACCCTGTACTACAGAGGACATGCTCCTTCAGGTATTGAATAGGATAGGACATTTGAATAAATAGCTATCCTATAGTATAGGGGATGTTCCCATTATGTAATGAATAGGGAATATGAATGAATAGCTATCCTCTAATATAGTGGACGGTCCCCATTATGTAATAAGTAAGATAGGGGATTTGAATAAGTAGCTATTCTTTAATATAGTGTATCTTCCTCTTTATGTAATAAATCTGATAGGGGATTTGAATGAATAGCTATCCTCTAATATAGTGGACGTTCCCCATTACGTAATGAACAGGGAATTTGAATGAATAGCTATCCTCTAATAGACTGGATGTTCCCCTTTATCTAGTGAGTACAATAGGGGATTTAAATAAGTAACTATCCTCTAATATTGTGTATGTTCCTCTTTATGTAATAAATCTGATAGGGGATCTGAATAAGTAGCTATCCTCTTGTTCAGTGGACGTTCCCCTTTATCTTATAAATATGGTAGGAGATTTGAGTGAATAGCTACCCTGTTTCCCCGAAAATAAGACAGTGTCTTATATTAATTTTTGCTTCTACAGACGAGCTAAGACTTCTTTTTAGGGGATGTCTTATTTTTTATGAACAATAATTCACATTTATTGGTGAACAAAAATCAACATGTATTAATATATTGTAGTGATTTCATCACAAACATCAGCATAAGCAGCCAAACTCTGAATTGCATAACTAAAAATGCTGCTATGTTCTTATTTTCAGGGGAACAGGGTATTGTCTAATAAAGTGTAATGAATGAATGTAATGAATATGAAATGAATATAAAAGGGAATTTGAATGAATAGCTATCCTCTAATCTAGTGTACATTCCAATTAATGTGTAATGAATGTAATAGGAAATCTGAATGAATAGCTATAGTCTAACCTAGTGTACATTCCCATTAATGTGTAATGAATGCAATAGGAAATCTGAATGAATAGCTATCCTCTAACCTAGTGTACATTCCCATTAATGTGTAATGAATGCAATAGGAAATCTGAATGAATAGCTATCCTCTAACCTAGTGTACATTCCCATTTTGTGTAATGAATATGATAGGAAATCTGAATGAATAGTTGTCCTCTAACAGTGTACATTCTCCTTTATCTAATAAATATTATAAAAGATTTGAATGAATATCTATCCTCTAATGCAGTTTATGTTCCCCATTACCTAATGAATAAGATAGGGGATTTGAATGAACAGCTATCCACTAATATAGTGTATGTTCCCATGTTGTGCAATGAATAGGATAGGACATTAGAATAAATAGCTATCCTTTAATATATTACCTACAAAGAACTAAATGTGCTAAACCCAAAGTAAATCAATGAAATACAAAATATATGCATAATAATATATAAATATAAAAATGTATACTGGGTGTCCTCTAATATAGTGTTATTAGGATCACCTGCTGAGACAAACAGTGTAAAGCTTGACAACATGCAAAAATCTTAAAGCAAAAAAGACAAAAAGCAGCAAGTGAGACATCAATAGAATATGGTATGGCTACAAAGGGGTGTCCCTAAAATATTTCAAGGGAATCCTCTCTTTTGCTTCCATGATTGCAGATGTAGTAGGGACACGTATTCAACGAGCAGCATAGCTCCAGCCTTGGTAACAGCAGTCTTACCTTCCAGACGAGCCCTCTCTGCTGCAGTGTGTCAGGCGAGCCCTCTCAGCATTTTCCCTCTCGCCGGTCGTCTGCTTGGTTGAATCTCCGACGGCTCCCTGCAGAAAGGATTTCAGAGCACAGTCAGACAGCCAGTCATCAAGTTTCAGAAAATCTGGTATTATGGAAGCCTGGATTTGTGGGTTTGGTCAGCCTGGGAGGACATGAAGTCAGTAGTATGCTGTCTTATCATGCTGGCTTGGCTGCAAGTGTAGCACTGTACCACATGACTCTCCGCCAGCAGCTCTGCTGCCACTTTAACATTATTCATTGTGCTCTTATCTTGCAGCAAAGTGTAAACAGCAGAAGATGGAGAGCCAAGAAAACTTCAGACACTTGCAGTCACTTGTTTGAGAAAGTATTGCACAAAAGAAAAGGCAGAAGTATGAGGCGGTTTTAGAAAGCGACTGGCAATGGTTATGGATTATAAACGTACAGGGTTTTATGCAGTATTGTAAAATAAGAAACGATCTATAGCCTACCAGATAACGCCCATGCCACTGGAGTCCTCTCTGCTGGTCTGTTTACTTGGCTGCATGTATACCAACCTGACTACTACCAGATAAATACTGCCATCAGCGCTGTATGGTGCCAGGGACTGGCTGCAGCAGTGCCGTGAATAAGAACAGATCCTTTACTTACCGGATAATAACCCAATCCACTATAGTCCTCACAAATGGTCTGTGTTTACTTGGTTGCAGCGATGATGTGCCCGTATACCAAGATGACTGCTGCAGCAAAATACAGGCAGTCCCTGGATTACGAACAGTATAAGGAGTGTAGGTTTGTTCTTAAGTTGAATTTGTATGTAAATCGGAACAGGTAGATTTATAAAATGTAACTCCAGCACAAAAGGTTTTTTTTTTTTTAGTTTTTTAGTTTTGGGTAGTGCAGGGAAGGGTTTTTACATTTGTTTTGCTGTCTGTGCCCCTATTAAGAAGATTTCACCTCATGTGCTGCTGTGGCATGCTGGAACTTGTTGTTCCACAGCTTCTGCTGTGGAACATGGAACTGCAAGTGCCAACATGCTCCATATGTCTCCGTTTGTAACTAGGGGACTGATGTAAGTCGGAACGGTGTAAGTCGAGGACTGCCTGTACAGTGCAAGACCACCAATGCCAGTGCCGAAAATAAGAAACGATCCATTACTTACAAGATAATACCCATGCCACTATAGTACTCTTTGCTGGCATTGATGATGTTTCCATATACAGACATGACTGCAGCAGTCACATACAGCAGCATCAGCGGTGTATGGTGCAAGACCATTAATGCTAGGGATTAGTTGTGGCACTGCCAAAAATAAGGAACGATCCGTAACACACTGGATAATTCCCATGCCACCAGAGTATTTGCAGTTGGTCTCGGTTGACTGCAGTGATGATGTGCCTGTATTTCAGCATGACTGCTGCAAACCCAATACTTGCATCAGTGGTGTATAGTGCAAGACCACCAAAACCAGTGATTGTCTGCGGAAGCACCAAAAATAATAAAAGACCTATTACTTACCATATAATGCCCATGGCACTATAGTCCTCTATGCTAATCTGTGTTTACTCGGCTGCAATGATGATGTGCCCATATACCGGTTTCCCCGAAAATAAGACATAGTGCATTTTTAGTTATGAAATTCAGAGTTTGGCTGCTTATGCTGATGTTTGTGATGAAATCACTACAGTATATTAATACATGTTGATGTTTTGTTCAACAATAAATGTGAATTATTGTTCATAGAAATAAACAACATGCCCTAAAAAGAAGTCTTAGCTCGTCTTTAGGAACAAAAATTAATATAAGACACTGTCTTTTTTTCGGTGAAACGGTAACAATATGACTGCTGCAGCAAAATACTGGCATCAGTGCTGTACAGTGCAAGACCACTAATGCCAGTGCAGAAAATACGAAACGATCCAGGGAGAGAGACTGTTTAATTAAAATTTCGGGACAAGTGTGGACCATCAAAATCAGATCAGTAGGACACCCCCATGAGTCAGCTGATGGAAGGTGCTATGGTAGGCACTGCAGTCCCATCTTCGTTAACCAGACAGAGCTCCACAAATGTTGTGGTGGCTCAGCCTAGTTCTGCAGCTCTCTCCAGCTTAGTCCCAATCTAAGTAACATCTGGTAAGCAATAAATAGGATACACTGCTCCCTGTGATGCCATGATCCCTTCAACTAGCTATGACCTCTACCAATCTGATAAGTAATAGGAAAAACACTTTTACTATTTTTTCTGCCATAACCAGATATCCCCTATCTAGGTGCTAGGTAATGTGGAGGTTACCTTGTACACACCATAGTATTCTGATGCATCTTAAAGGGGTTTTGCCAAGAAGTGTGTTCCTCACCTAACAGGCTGATACTCCCCTCTTGAGGCTTGAAAAAGGGGCGTTGTGTTTCTGTGTTTAATAAAAAAAAAAAAGTACCTCCTCTGTGATGTCATCACTCCACCTCCCATGCACGCTCCCAATATTCAGTCTCTGTACTTGAGCAAACATGTTATTTGGCTAATCCACAGGGGATAACTGTATTGTGCACAAGCTCTACGGGTTTTGTTTTCTCCCTCTTATCTGCTCAGGAGAGAAGATAAGGCTTTCATTTGTTCAGGAACTGCTGCAGGGGGCGGAGGAGGGCTGAGCAGGGAGCATCTGCATGCTTACTCAGATAATTACATTACAACCAGTGGATTCTCTATACAAAAGACACAGGATCTTTTCTCCCCAATCCCTTCAAAGCTCGTTCATGTTATCTGCCATCACATAAGAAGTGCAAGCAACGCAAGCACGGCCAGATCAGCTCCTGGTCGTACCTAATGTAAACAGTCATTAAACTAAGGGCATGTGAGGAAGGCTGTAGCTCTCACAGGCTTCACTTTTGCATTGACATATATTTAGAAAAGTAATTAAACACCCATTTTGGAGGATCCCACGTCAACATTAGATCGTGGCAAAACCCCTTTAAAGCAAGTCCATGTTTCTCATTAATTACATTGTAAACTGTTGTTTTCATTGCATATATATGGCAGCAGCAAGTGTTCCAGTGCTGGACCTTCTAGGCTCTTTATCCTTTTAGTATCAGAATAAAGGCTTGTGGGAATATCTTGTAGTCCTCTGGTGGCCCAATTGAGCTGTGAACCTGTATTATTTTTATACATAGTGATTAGATGAGCTTTAAGCTTTCTTTTGGCAAAATAAACAATCCTAATCTTTAATGCTATCCACCCAGTTCCATAAGGAAAGAAAAACATTAGCAAGGACAGTCTGTTCCAGGTTGCCAGCATATCTACACTCTGATCATGGTACAGCTAGATTTCCTCCCTATAGTATTGTAAAGTGGTGACTGCACAAACTCCGTCTAATGAATCATTACAATGAGAAGCATTTTAAATGTATTTCCTATTAAGAAAGTTGCCTACTGAGACGAGGAGAAACATGTGCATACACACGTGGACAAAATTGTTAGTACCCTTCTGTTAAAGAAAGGAAAACCCAAAATGGTCACTGAAATAAATTGAAACTGTCAAAAGTAAACTTTTTAATGTACTGAAAATCAACTAATGAAAATCAGACATTGCGCTTGAATTGATTAACCCAAAAAAAAAAAAAAAAAAAAAAAACACTAATGAAATTGGCGTGGACAAAATGTTGATACCCCTGGGAAAGATTAGAAAATAATTTGACAAGAGGGTTGTGTGAAATTAAGGTGTGTCTTGTAATTAGCATCACAGGTGTCTTCAACCTTACAATCAGTCAGTCTGCCTATTTAAAAGGTGAAAAGTAGTCACTGTGCTGTTTGATATCCTGGTGTATACCAAACTGAACATGGACCAAAGGAAGGAGAGCGTTGTCTTAGAAGATAAGAATCATAATTACACAAACTTGTTAAAGTTTAAAAGACCATCTCTAAACAACCTGATGTTGCTTTTACTACTGTTGTACATATTATTCAGAAGTTTAAGGTATATGGGACTGTAGCCAACCCCCCCGGACATGGCCGCAAGAGCAAATTTGATGACAAATTGAAGAGATGGGTAATACGAATGGTAACCAAAGAGCAGCTTCCAAGGAGATTAGAGACAAACTCCAAGGTCAAGGTACATCAATGTCCGATCATAAAACCCCTTACTGTCTTTGCCAAAGTGGACTTAATGGAAGACGACCAAGGAGGAAATCACTGTTGAAAACATATAATTAGAGACTTGAATTTGCCAAAATGCACATTGATCGGCCACAAAGCTTCTGGGAGAAGGTTCTTTGGACAGATGAGACAAAACTTGAGCTTTTGATAAATCACGTCAGCTTTATGTTCATAGACACGTCAATGAAGCATACAAAGAAAAGAATATTGTACCTACTATAAGACATGCAGGAGGCTTGGTCATGTTTTGAGGTTGCTTTACTGCATCTGGCACTGGGTGTCTTAAATCTGTGCAGTGTACAATGAAATGTTAAGACTATTAAGGCATCCTGGAGTGATAAGTTATTCCTATAGTCAGAAAACGAGTCGCAGGTCATGGGTCTTCCAACAGGAGGTAAACATGTACGTTTCCCTACTAAGGTTCTTGCATATTCCTTGTAAACATACCTGAAATGTTACAAGTCCAACATATACAGTACTCATGATGCTATGATAAAGCCAGATACTTGAACTCTGGATTTGAAGATGTCAAGGAAACACAAAGTTGACTGTTGCTGCCACATAGACCCCTCTTAAATGTTGCTCTGTTAAGTGTTGTCTCAAATATTAATTTTCTCTATTAGGTTGCACAAAATACAAGATACCTTATATACTCGAGTGTAAGCCGACCCGAGTATAAGCCAAGGCACGTACTTTTTGGCACCAAAAACTGGGAAAATTTATTGACTAAATATACGCCTAAGGTGGAAAATGCAGCGGCTGCTAGTAAATTTCAAAAATAAAAATGGATACCAATAAAATTACATAGGCAGGTATAGGCAGTTTAATGTACCCCATAGGCAGGTATATGACCCCCATAGGTAGGTTATAGGCAGTTATATGTCCCCATAGGCAGGTTACAGGCAGGTTATAGGCAGGTAAATATCCCCCATAAGCAGGTATAGGCAGGGTTTTAAAAAACACAAACAAAAAAACCAAGTACTTACCTCTCTCCCCCGCTGCTCCGACTCCTGAACACTCAGTCTTGTGGCACAGGGGGCGTGATATCATCAGGCCTCGCAGGCAGCGTGATGACACAGCACGCTGCCTGTGCTGGATACTCCGGACAACCGCAAGTATGCGGCCCTCCGGAGTCCACTGCGGAGCAAGGAGCGCTCGCTCTCTGCTCCGCAATGGTATCTTTACCTGTATGCGCTCCCAGAGTCGTCGCATACAGGTGAAGAGATCGCCGACAGTGCCCGGGCCAAGGCAGCAACCAAACGCAGGACCTGACTTACCATTCAACTATATGCGCTCCCTGAGGAGTCGCATATAGCTGAAGCGTCCCTGCCGGCACCCAGGTCATGGCAGCACCCGACATTTTTAGTGCTGAAAAACATGGCTTATACCCTAATATATATGGTATTTTTAAAAAAATGAACCTGTGTGTAGATATTGCTGTTACATGCTTGATGTGGCATTCCATGCTGTTCTTTTTTTTATCCCCTCTCAGAGCACCCACCAAATGTGTCCAGCACCAGTGGTCACACATGCTCAGTAGCTCGGTCACAACGCCTGGATCCTCAGACACGGGCAGTGGAGTGATTTCTTCTTTTGTGCAGGCTTACCCCAAACAATCGGTGCACTAAAAGTATGTTCAAACCAGTGCTAGAAAGATGGCTCTCCAGATAAAACATAACAGCAGGGGGCACCATAACAAGTATGTAACCGCAATATCTAGATACAGGAACACTTTTCCAATTACGGCAATTAATATTTTTCATGACTAACAGAGAAATTTATTTTCACATGCGATGGATGTTTTTGTAAAAATGTCTTGTGACTGTCCTATTCATGTGAAAGTGGCTTAAAGCCCACCTTGCATGCAGCCCAAGAAGTTTTGTGCAAGTCTGCCCTCAAACAATAGCAAAAGTAGTTGGTTAGCCAGTTATCTATCTAGAAAAGTAGCACTGGTTTCTGGCTTCCATCTATCTTCCTGGATCCTGCTCTGGCATTCAGGGCAGAAAGTGCTCAAAATTTAGTTTTTATGCATTATAAAAATTTAAATTTTTAAAAAAAAAAAAAAAAAAAAAAGACTAAAAATGAAAGATTTTCTAAAGGACAAAAATGACGTAAAACAAGAAAACACCTATGCACCTAATAGATCTCCCACCATTGCAGCTGGTCCGTTGCCCCTGTCGGTCAGTGTTTACTTAGCCACAGCCAATCACTGGCCTCAGTGGTCTTTTGCCGTACCCCACTGATGGCAGTATTTGGCTGCAGCAGTCATGTCAGTATATGGACACATCATCACTGCAGCCAAGTAAACACAGATTAGAAGAGAGGACTATAGTGCTATGGGTATTATTTGGTTAGTAATAGATCTTTTCTTATTTTTGGCACTTCCGCAGACACGGGTTTCGGTGGTCTTGCTCTATACATTGCTGATGCAAGTATTTGGTTGCAGCAGTCACATTGATATATGGGCACATCATCATTGCATCATGGTAGCATGGGAATTATCCATTGTATTACGAATCTTTCCTTATTTTTGGCAGTGCCACAACTAATCCCTAGCATTAATAGTCTTGCACCATACACCGCTGATGCTGCTGTATGTGACTGCTGCAGTCATGTCTGTATATGAGATCATCATCAATGCAGTTGAAGGGGATGTATCGCTTCATCAGTTCGGCTGTTCTCTTGTAGCTTGATTTTCTCAGTTCCTGAAATCCAGGATTATTTCATCCCCTCCCAGCTGGGTGTTTCTTAACTGAAGGGGGATGACATCATCCTCCCCCTTCACTGTTCATGCTCGCTCCCAAGTCAGTGTGTTCAACCCACCTCCACATGCCACTGTGTCCTCTCCCTATGCAGTCTTATTTTGTAAGAGCTGTTTACATACCACATGCCTGCATTCAGTCTAGACAGTCTTTTATGAACTCAGAGCACTGATCTCTTCTCCTCTCCCAGCTGGGAGGTTTATTGCAGTTGAATCCAGTCTTCTATGAACTCATCCAGAGCACAGATCTGTCTCCTTTCTATGTTTACATGCAGTAGCATTAGGCACCGAGGCACAATTCTGCTGTTTTCTGATTGTAGAAGCAGCTGCAGTGTCAATGAGGAGCTGCTAACTGTACAGAGTGAAATTGTTGCTGGCCCCTGAGAGAGGCATGAATGCATGCTCCCGTGAATACGACCAGGGGGGCGAACAGAATGTGAATTAGTAGAGCTGCCAGCAAATTAAATGCAAGGAGGTGGAATCCAACCAGCAGTGGGGAACAGTGTTTACACAAAACGAAGATAAGGGAGACTGTGAAAACAAGACAGCTTTGCTAATGACATCCAATTGCAAAGTTGCTTGTTTTCACTGTTCCCTTATTCTGAAGACCATTTAATGAAATGATACAACCCCTTTCAGTAAACAAAGACCATCAAGGAGGACTATAGTGGCATGGGCATACACACACATACATGGGCCCTATATTGTACAGGCCTGCTCTAGCTCGACATGTTTATACAATAATTGGTTCCATTTTATTGAAGTTTTTTTTTTCTTCAACAAGCTCTGTAATTATAGGTAAACATTTTGTTCAACTTGAAGCTGAACTTTAGTAATGTGCATTGGAAAGCTGAACGTGTACCCACAAAGTACATGTTAGGTTTGCAATGAACTTTCTTTACAACCATCAGATCCTTTCCAGAGCCCTTTATAATTCAGTAACTGTAGACTTTGCCACCACTGTAAAATCCAAATCATGTGTTAGAACAGAATATAATTAGAACAATTTCATCACTCGGAAAATGTATCAGACATTAAAAGTGAATACAGTACTAAACATAGAGACCATGGAAATATGAAGAATGAAGGAAAAATGCTAATGTCCAAGTTCTAATTCCATATATTCCAATTACTAGCATTTTATTTTTATTGCTATTGATTTTCAACGTCAATTCAGAAACCAAAAACACGGATCCATCATTGATAGTGTTTACCTTCATAGCTCTGTCTTTGTGGCTGACGGGTGTGCCCTCTAGGACCATAAACATTATAATAGAAGTGTGTAATAGTGGCTTAGGTGTTGCCTTTGTACACAACAAGTTGTGGTTTCAATTCTCATGAATTTTATGGGCTGTCAGTTATCTTACTACTAGGAAATTATTGCCCCAAGTGCTGTTAAATTACGCAAGGATCTAGTATATATCTGTATATCTAGTGCCTTGCAAAAGTATTCGGCCCCCTTGAACTTTTCAACCTTTTGCCAAATTTCAGGCTTCAAACATAAAAGATCTAAAATTTTAATTTTTTGGTGAAGAATCAACAACAAGTGTGACACAATTGTGAAGTGGAACGAAATTTTTTGGATATTTTAAACTGTTGTAAAAAAATAAAAACTGAAAAGTGGAGCGTGCAATATTATTCGGCCCCCTTAAGTTAATACTTTGTAGCACCACCTTTTGCTGTGATTACAGCTGCAAGTCGCTTGGGATATGTCTCTATCAGTTTTGCACATCGTAAGACTGAAATTCTTGCCCATTATTGCTTGGAAAACAGCTGGAGCTCAGTGAGGTTGGATGGAGAGCGTTTGTGAACAGCAGTTTTCAACTCCACAGATTCTCGATGGGATTCAGGTCTGGACTGTGACTTGGCAATTCTAACACCTGGATACGTTTATTTGTGAACCTTCCATTGTAGATTTTGCTTTATGTTTGGAATCATTGTCTTGTTGGAAGATAAATCTCCGTCCCAGTCTCAGGTCTTTTGCAGACTCCAACAGGTTTTCTTCCAGAATGGTCCTGTATTTGGTTCCCATCAATTTAAACCATCTTCCCTGTCCCTGCTGAAGAAAAGCCCAAACCATGATGCTGCCACCACCATGTTTGACAGTGGGGATGGTGAGTTCAGGGTGATGAGCTGTGTTGCTTTTACGTCAAACATATCGTTTTACATTGTGGCCAAAAAGTTGGATTTTGGCTTCATCTGAGCAGAGCCCCTTCTTCCACATGTTTGGTGTCTCCCAGGCGGCCCCTTCTTCCACATGTTTGGTGTCTCCCAGGTGGCCCCTTCTTCAACATGTTTGGTGTGTCTCCCAGGTGGCTTGTGGCAAACTTTAAACCAGACTTTGTACAACTGATTGTTCTAGGGACACACTCTCCCACCTCAGCTGTAGATCTCTGCAGTTCATCCAGATGACAATGGCCCTTTGGCTGCATCTCTCATCAGTTTTCTCCTTGTTTGAGATGAAAGTTTAGAGGGACGTCCGGGTCCTGGTAGATTTGCAGTGGTCTGATACTCCCATTTCAATATGATCCCTTGCACAGTGCTCCTTGGGATGTTTAAAGTTTGGGAAATCTTTTTGTATCCAAATCCGGCTTTAAACTTCTCCACAACAGTATCATGGACCTTCCTGGTGTGTTCCTTGGTCTTCATGATGCTCTCTGTGCTTTAAACAGAACCCTGAGACTATCACAGAGCAGGTGCATTTATACAGAGACTTGATTATACACAGGTGGATTATATTTATCATCATCAGTCATTTAGGACAACATTGGATCATTCAGAGATCCTCACTGAACTTCTGGAGTGAGTTTGCTGCACTGAACGTAAAGGAGCCGAATAATATTGTACACCCCACTTTTCCTTTTTTTTTTTGTTTTGTTTTTTACAAAAGTTTAAAATATCCAATAAATTTCGTTCCACTTCACAATTGTGTCCCACTGGTTGTCGATTCTTCATAAAAAATCTAAAATTTTAGATCTTTATGTTTGAAGCCTGAAATGTGGAAAACCGTTGAACAGTTCAAGGGGGCCGAATATTTTCGCAAGACACTGTACTTACTTACGTTCAACACTGACAATAACACACAATCTCTGGACAAATACTTTAAAAAAATAAATAAAATAAAAAAAAAAAGCTGTCCACAAGGTTCGCTTAAAAGGGTTGTACTAGGAACTCCCATTCATTTCAATGGGAGAATCCCGACCACCTCTCTGTTCAAAACAAAGAGGTTTCGGGGCTTGTTCTAAAGATAAGAGTGGGTTAATTAATGGCATATCCTAGCAGAGTCAACCTCTTTAAGCTGGTTTCTACTCCCTAACACTGGATGTCTAATTACATATATGATATAGTAGCACCCAGAGCCGGGATGACGGGTAGGCGACCGCCTAGGGCGCCACCTCATCCCATGCACAAGGAGGGATGGAGTGGGAGGAAATTTCCATTGGGAGCGCTCTATGCCTTATTTGCCTAGGGCACCAGAATACCTTGTCCTAGTCCTGGTAGCACTTTCTCCTAATAGCACATTGGAAAGGTTATGATGGGTCCCATCCCATTTTGGGAATGAAAAGTGACAAACTTCAATGGAACAAATTGTATTTCAGCTGTTTACTACCTAGATTTTGTCATTGCTATGCACCCGCGACTCAGTCCTTGTTGTGCCGGTTTCCACATTAATATCAGAATGGACATATACGCATTATGTCAAGGAAAATTACAAAAAGCTATATGGTTTGTAATATAATGCTGGTTTATGACAACTTAAGATGTGTGCAGGAAATGCTTGTTAACAGTAATGAGAAAAAGAGTTCACCCCAGTGACCTAAAGATCATCAATAGTTCATCCTACCACAATGTTAGGATCACTCATTTAAATTTATCACAAGGCATTATGGGAAAGGAGCTGAGAAGCCCAAGCGTCCTCTGTTGGACATAACAAATCCTCAATTTGCTTTTGACCCACCGGGTCTTGAGAAAACAAAAAGGATCTTAGCCAAGCCCGTATCTCTCATCTGCATACAGCTGTTTTGGGATTTTTGACCCTCATCAGTGCAGAGCAGAGCGATACTGGGTGGCTGTGTGGGGGGCAATGAGTGGCTCAGAAAGGGGAAGATCTCTCTTTGAGAAGAGCACCGAATGAACGGCGTGTAGAGGAGAGATGTCTGCAGCGTTGTCTGCAGATGAGAGATGCTGGCTTGGCTAAAATCCTTTTTGCTTTCTCAAGACTCGGTGGGTCAAAAGCAAATTGAGGATTTGTTACATCCAACAGAGGGCGCTTGGGCTTCTCAGCCCCTTTCCCATAATGCCTTGTGATAAGCAGATGCTTAGTAGAGGCCAAAAAGGCAATACATAACTCTACACGCCGTTCAGTCGGTGCTTTCCTCAAACACAGGCCTGTACAACACTAGGCCCCAGAACTGCCAATAAAGAGGCGGAAATTGCATAAACTCTGCCCCAAAATCGGTGGTACCACCTGGTTTGGAGGCATTGCAAGAGGACATTTTCAAGCGGTCCACGAGTGTTCCTGGTCGGTTTGAGCCCATACATCCTGCCACTTTGTGCAGGTCTACTCTAACCAAAGGATGGACCTCATTTAGACTTTATTTACAGGCTTGCGTTTCCATAGTACATGTTAGGTTTCAGTACAGTAGCATTCCATAGCTTAGCACTGTTTTCAAACACAAAACGCATTTTAATCTAAATTTTACTAGACCAACGTAAAAGTAGAAGACTAAATCCATTCTGAAATCCTTCCTGTAGCACAGGTCGTTTTTTAAAACAGAAAAAAGGAAGAACAGTAAAGAAATCAGATAAGAGCGAAATGACAACTTTACCTGTGCATAGAAGTCAGTTGTAGGAGATGATCTTGACCTTTCGTGCATGTACTGGGATTTTTGAGATGGGTCAAAATCGGCATCAAGAATATTATCAGCTGAATGGCACCTGCCAGAATTCTTCCTTTCGAGAGGTTTCTTTTGCTCTTTCCAGGATGCTTGGTATTCTGCAAAAGTGCCCAACCTTGGAAGTTGCTGTGCTGCAATGACCTCAGAAGATTTATAACTAATCCCATGATAATCATCTTTTCTCTCTTTATCGGGTAGGTGTTCAAATCCTAGGGATGCGGCCCGAGACCTTTTTTCATGCCATGATTCGGCAGGTTCAGTTTCATAATCCTTGACGATAGGTGTCTCGTACTTGAAGATGAGTTTCTCTTCTGTCACATTAAAAGCTGGTGGTTTGGGAGCAGCTTGGGGTTGGGCACTTTTGCATGTCTCTTCAAAAAATTTCCATCTATCAGCGAAGGAACCAACGATTCCTTGAGTGGCATCTTGGTTTTGAAACTGGGAATTCTCCTCATAAATCCCAACTTCATTCATCTTTTCAGGCTCTGAGTAGGATTTAAGTTTCTGTTGCGTTGTAAACCTTTTCCTGCCACCAATGCGAGATATGTTCTGAGCATTGTTTGCTGCTATTTTTGGTTTTGGTTGAATATTATCCAGTTGGTAAGAAATGCCATCAGGTGGTAACACGGGCTTTGGAATGCTATACCCCTGGTTTCTCAGTTCAGGAGAGTGTGAAGGATCTACAAGACTGGGTTCTAAATCTCGGCGCTTGAAAGAAGTGGCTCGTAAAACTCTGGCTTGGGCCTCCTTTAAATGGTTCTTGTATGTATTTGAAAAAGATCCATCAGAAGAAGGGGTAACACTTTCTAGAGAATCTTGGTTCCAGTTTTCGGCATCTTCTCCATCATTGGATTCCGTTAAAGCTGCGGTACTTTTGCTTTTCTGCAAACGGGCCCGTCTCTGCTGAATTTCATTCCTCAAAGTTGTTGCAAAGCGGTCGCTCCTTCGGGATTGTTTGCCGGATTCTGAGAATGGTTGTTTTTCATTTGTTTCAGGGGAGCTTACGGATCGATTTCTTCCTTCCTGAGCTAGAGAATGTAACATAGGCGTAATCTGAGGTGTGATTTTGCTGTCCTCTTCTTCATTCCAGGAATAATCTTTCTGATGTGATCTGTATTTGCTGCTTGACATAGCCCTGTTTGCAAAGTCAGGTGGTGCAAAATTAAGGCCATCATATTGTCCTTCATATAAATCACTATTTTTTCTCGGTTTCATTCTTTCATTATTCCTTGAATAACTCTCCTTTTTACCTGTCATTTTAGGACTAGATTTCTCACAGTTTTCTACTGAAGGCTGATTGTTCTGCTGAGGTAGACAATAATTGGTCTTTAGGGCAGTATTGTCTTGAGAGATGGATCTTCTATCAGACACATCAACTTTACCATACTCTTCCCTGTATGGTTGTTGTATGATGGTTCCTTGAGGTGGCAGTTTGGGACCAGCACGGCTCTGGCCATTACTGTCTGCTTTTATCTTTGACCCAATATTGCTTTCAGATGTACTGGAGGTTCTTGACTGATGTGTACTGTAAGCATGTGTTGGGTCAGACATCGAGTCATGAGTTCCAGAATAAAAGGCCACTTGTTGAGGTTGTGCTTTAATGGAGGCTGGAGCTCTTGAATTCTGAAAAAAAGTGCTTTCATCACTGTACTGGCGCTGGTGATGGTAGCTGTAAGATGGTTGTGCAAACCTTACATCTGTGGTGGACTGAGAAAGTTGTGATCTACTGGAATGAGGTGCATGGTTTTGATACTTGCCTTGAGAAGACGCCATCTGATCCAAATTGATTTCTGACTGATGAGAAGAGTTACTAATTCGCCTCACATCTGCAATGTTCCTATCTGGTCCTTTATTATGTCTTTGCTGATATTCAGGAAGATCTGAATTCCATTCAAATCTTGAATGAGACTTATTTGTTACATTAAAGTGATGTGAGCCTGATAATTCTGAATGTGTATGAGGAGGTTTCTCATGGGTTTTCGTAATGGCATAACTATCACTGCGTAGTGGAGGTGGTGGAGGAGGAGGTGAAAGGATTTTTTCTTCTCAGGAATATGCCAGACTGGTCCAAAATTGGATCGTCCAGAATGTTTTAGATCTCCATTATCATCCGCTCTTTGAGACTTATTAATCTCATGAAAAGTAGATGGAGACTGGTAGCCCTGTTTATCTTCTGTCCCCTTGGTTTCATGCAAAAACTGACCACTCTGTCCATGTCCTTGTTTTGTATTGTCCCATTCGTTAATTTTATACAATATATTTTCAGTTGAAGCAGATCCACTTTTAGTCAGTGTATGTTCTGGGGTAATAAAGCTGGTAGAGAAAGAGCCGTATGCCGAATCCCTCTTACTGTGGTTACCCACGTAGTCTATGCTGTTGTTAGATTTGGCAGAAGAAAGTCTGCCAAAATGGTAGGTTTGATCAATACTGTCCATGCTTCCCATTGAACTAAAATGTCCAGAAGTTCTATGCAAGTTGGTTTGGTCCCAAGAGTTTGTTAAGTCATGAGATGATGAGCTATGAGAGAAAACAAAAGCAAATGTGTTACGCAAGTTACTACTAATAAAATCCATGAATAAACATATTATCTCATCATGTGCTTATGTTTGCTTACTAAGAAATCATCATTATGTTTTATGTAACCAGAATGATAATAATGTTCAAAAGTTAATTATGTTAGAAGGAGTTGGAAGTTTATTTTAAACCGGTTTTCTGTAGTCTTATGATCAATTCTTATAAATGACTCTTGCAGCCTCCAGTGCAACCATTTATAGAAAATCTGTCTTCCTGTTATGCCCTAAAGTACAAGCTGTCACATAGTTAGAGGAGCTTCTAATGTCTACCAATTCATGCAAGATTATCCTAAAGCCAGTTCCAGGCAGACGTAATTCTGGTGCATTTCTGTAACCATGTAATGCTTGTAGGTGCCAAACTCACAGCATCAAAGGAATCTGAAAAACTGTAGTCATGTTCGGAACTTGGGGCCATAATTAAAACAAGCCCAAATTCTGCTTGTCTAAAAGTAGCTTAAAACTAAATTAACAAATGACAGAGATACAGTGGGCAGCAAAGGTATTTATACCCCTTGAACTTTTCCTTATTTTTAAGCATCACAGCCACAAAATTAAAGGGAACCTGTCACATAGGTTATGCCCCCCCTTGCTGAGGAAAGAACATGGTAGTGTCAGACCTGTTGTTCCCAGCACTGTGTCCCTTATGCTGTAAGATGCTGCAGTTTTTGTGTATTTACTGCTCAAATCTGCAGTTTGCAGCTAGAAAAGAGTCAGTCAAAGAGTCAGTTTTTTCCAAACCCCGACCATCTGAGGCTAGCCCCGCCCACCTCAAGTGACAAACCTATTGCTTTGATTAGGTAGAAACATGTGAATAACTGTCAGTGGGCGGAGCTAGCCTTTGGTGGGCGGAGCTAACACCTGCTCATGAATAAGATTTGAGCATTAAATACTCAAACTACAACATCTTACAGAATAAGGGACACAGCGCTGGAAACAGCAGGTCTGACACTAGCATGTGCTGTCCTAAACAAGGGGGGAAATAACCTATGTTCCCTTTAAGGCTACGGCCACACGGCAGTTGTAAAATGCTGGTTGAATTCTGTTTACAAATCTGGACGGTATATATCATCTTTTGCATGGTTTTGGAGAACGGTTCTGTCTGCAGTTTGCGAACTCTGCCTTCCCCCTTAAGCACTTAAAGAGAACCTGTCACATAGATTTTGCCCCCCTTGCTGAGGACAGAACAAATTAGTGTCAGACCTGCTGTTTCCAGCACTGTGTCCCTTATTCTGTAAGATGCTGCAGTTTTCGTGTATTTAATGCTCAAATCTGCAGTTTTCAGCCAGAAGAGTCATTCGAAGAGTCCTTCAGAGTGTCAGTTTTTTTCAAACCCGGCCAATCGGAGGCTAGCCCCGCCCACTTCAAATGATAAACCTATTCTTTGAATAGGTAGAAACATGTGAATAACTGTCAGTGGGCGGAGCTAGCCTTTGGTGGGTGGAGCTAACACCTGCTCATGAATAAGATTTAGGGGGTAAATGCTTTAAAACTGCTGCATCTTACAGAATAAGGGGCAAAGTGCTGGAAACAGCGGGTCTGACACTAGCTTGTGCTGCCCTCAGCAAGGGGGGCACAACCTATGTGACAGGTTCCCTTTATGTGACAGAGCAACACAAAGTAGCAAGTACTTGTGAAGTGTAAATAAAATGATGCCTGCATTTCCAAATTTTTGCAAGTCAAAAAACTGAAAAGTGTGGCGTGCATATGTATTTATTCCTTCTGAGTCAATACTTTGTAGGACCATCTGCAATTCTGTTGTCTTATGTCTCTACAGCTTTGCACATCTAGAGGCTGGAATTTTTGCCTTTTCTTCTTTGCAAAATAGCTCTTGCTCAGTGACACTGATCGTTTGAGAACAGCAATTTTCAAGTCCTACCACAAATTCTCAATGGGTTTTAGGTCTGGACATTGATTGGGCCATTTTAACACATGAATATGCTTTGATTTAAACCATTTCATTGCAGCTTTGGCTGCATGTTTAGGGTCGTCGTTCTGCCCGAAGGTGAACTTATGCCCCAGTCTCAAGTCTTTTTCAGCCTCTAACAGGTTTTCTTCCAGGATTGCCCTGTATTTAGCTCCATCCATCTTCCCATCAACTCTGACCAGCTTTCCAGTCCCTGCTGAAGCAAATCCTTCCTACATCATGATGCTGCTGCCACCATGCTTCACGGTATGGATGGTGTGTTCAGGGTAATGTGCAGTGCTGGCTTTCCTCCACACATAACACTTGGCATTTAGATCAAAAAGTTAAATTTTGGTCTCATCTGACCAGAATACCTTCTTCCACATGTTTGCTGTGTCCCCTACACAGCTTTTTGCAAAGATCAGTGGGACCTCCTAAGGCTTGCTTTCACGACTAATAGTTGTTCTGTGGACTCATTCTCGTGCCTGAGCTGTGGATCTCTGCAGCTTCTCCAGAGTGATCCTGGGCCTCTTAGCTTCTTCCCTAAGTCTGAGTAGTCAGTTTAACTGTACAGCCATGTCTTGGTGGGTTAGCACTTGTGCCATACTCCATCCATTTACGGATTATGTATTAAACAATCCTCTTGTGAGATCATCAGAGCATGGACAATATTTTAAAAACCTAACCCTGCAATACACTTTACCACAACTTTATCCCTGAGCTGTTTGGTGTGTTCGTTGGTTTTCATGATGAGGTTTGTTCATTAATGTTCTCACAATGCAGATTTAGTTGTAACGACAATAAATTACATGCAGATTTACTAATTAGGTGACTTCTCAAGGCAGTTGGTGACACTGGATTTAATTTAGAGGTATCAGACTAAATGGGGCTGAATACATATGCACGTCACACATGCAGGTTTCAGTTTTTTACTTTTAAAAAAAATTTGGAAAAGCATGTAAAAAACTGCAACCTTTTTTCTTCACGTTTTAAAAAATGATGAGTAAAGTGGACGTGTACAATAAGTGGGTGTGTCTAAGTTTTGTAAAATGGTATAAACCAAAAGATAGAAAATAAAGCAGGCGTAGATTTCGTTTTCTGACTTCTAGACAAACTCATCAAATCACACCAGCTTCCTCCTTTTTTAGACTAGTGCAGGTTACACCAGTCTAAGGAAATGAGAGCCCTGGCGTGGCTCCAGACCAGCATCTTCATCAAATTGCACCTATACACTCATTCATATAAGCCACTATTCATGCTTGAATCCCAAGTGTTAGGTTCAACAGATTTATGTAGATTAGTTTGAATCCACATACACTACTTAAAGTTACAGATATTTGGCTTTTTGTTCAAATTTCAGCATGAACCTAAAATTTCTTGAATTTTGTTTTTAAATGCACTAAATGAGACCATCTCTGAATTTCAGAATGCACACGTCTATCTGTTCACTGTTTCAGTACTTTTTGTACAACTTGCTGATCTCTAACAAGGAGCTTCATGGCAAAATTCCAACAGGTATTTGATACCTGAATCACCCAATAAATTTAAGAGATCCATTTGAATTGGGATTGAACTAGTCCTCCTCATCATGTCGTTTACATTTTGACATCATGAGACCAAGACAACACCTTACAACTGATCAAGAGTACCTCACCATTGTAAGGCTTCAAGCAGGATGCTCTAAGACGGAAGTGGCCACTGAGCTTAGAGTGTCACAGAGTGTCATCAGCAGGTTGCAACAGAGACTGGAAAAGTCACAGAAAGACAAAGAAGTGGAGGTCCTTAGGCTACATAACACACTGATGGCCACTTCATTGTAAACAATTCCTGCAGAACCAGATGATGAATGCTACACAACTCCAGACATGTTTAAGGGAGGTGAGAGGCAACCAAGTGTCATGTCAGACCATTCGTAACCGCTTATATCAGCAGGGTCTGCGTGCTAGATTATCTAGCACACCACCAGGCACAGGCATCGTCGTCTTGCATGGACCATGGAGCATCTATGCTGGATGAGGGACCAATCAGTGTGGTCTCCATGCTAGCCGACCAACAAGGATCCCTGACCTGGTTGATGCATAGTGCTCTCCTTGACATTTCCAGCATTGGTGATAGCCATCATCTGTGCTCAGAGTGAAACAACTCATCACTGAACAGCACTGAAGACCACTGGTCCCTCGTCCAGCATAGACACTCCCTGGCTCATGCACGATGATGATGCCTGTGTCTGGTGGTGTGGTCAGGTTGTCTAGCATGGTAAGTGGTTACAAATGGTCTGATATGACACTTGGTTGCCTCTCACCTCTCTTACATGTGCTTGGAATTGTGTGGCATTCATCATCCGGTTTACAATGAAGCGGTCATCAGTGTGTGATGAAAATGGATGAAGGAGGTTCAGCTTCCAAAACATGCAAAATTTATTAGAAAAATTAAAAGCCAAACATGAAGCAAAAATACGACAAAAACAGGAAAAAACGCCTCGATTTTACATGTTTTGGAAGCTGAACCTCTCTCATCCATTTTCTTTGCATTTCTATGTGGTTGGTTCACCATGGGTTCGCTGCTTCCACATGGTGATGAGTGGGTGAGCTGGATCCATTTCTTTGCTGTATCAGTGTGTGATATAGCCAAAGAACACCCACTTCTTTGCCTTTCTGTGAGTCTTCCAGTCTCTCTCCATCTCTGTTGCATTTTGCCATAAAGCTCCTTGTTAGAGATCAGCAAGTTGTGCAAGGAGTACTGAAACACTGAACATGTGCATTCTAAAGCTTAGATGGTCTCATTTAATTCATTCAAAAAATTCATTAAATTATGTTCATCCAAAAGTCAAATATCCCTAACTTTTTGTGAGTAGTGTATGTCTCCACGTATTAGGGGTACTATGTTTTATTAGGAATATGTTCAAAAGATGATACATTTTTAAACAATACATGTAACATATTAAAGAAATATTACCTGGAATGATATCTGTTGCCCCATGTGGGGTTAAAATTTGAGTTTGCAAGCTGTGCAGTCAAAGTCTCCATTGGATTTTCAATAAATTTTGTTGAGTGCCAAGAATGAGGTCTATAAGCAATATCATTTTTCCTAAATAAACAAAACAAAACCCTTATTAATATGAATTTAAACTATGCAGACATTACATAAGAGAAAAAAAAGCTTATTTACATAAAACTAGCAACGTAAAAACGGTCAATTATCAATAATTTAGCAAGATTTCCTTTTTTAATCCATGATTATAAATCCGATTTTAAAAGCTTCACAACACATATAACAACAAGTATATAACAAATACAAATTATTTATGAGCAAAAAAATTGTAAAATTTAAAAATAAAAAATAAAAAGGTGAAACAAAATACTGGAAGCAAATATATAATTTGGTGGAGTAATATGAATTGAAACAATATTTTAAGGAATTTAATGACTAATATTTTGCAGAGTAATAAACAGACGTAAGATATAATATCCTAATACCTTTCAAGCCAAGTATTGCTGGGTTTACCATGAGTGAGCGGACATGATGGTCAATATCCACCTGTCAGAACTCTAGCTGTGGGTCTATACTGGAAAAAAAAAAAATCACTGAATGTTGACAGTGGAGGCTACTCCTGGTGCCGATCATCAAAGGAGAAGTGGTGGCTTTTCATGGACACAAACAAGAGTTTTGTAATGTAACAACACTTGCTGGTTACAATGTAATTTTACATTGCTTTTAACTTGAAACACGCATAGGTGTTCATATGAGTAATCGCTGATGCGTCTCATTGCGTCTTTCGGATCCGTCCCAAGATTTTACATGTCAATTCTTGGTCCGAAAGACGCAGCAGGAGCCCTATTATAAACTATGGGGTGCGATCCTGCTGCATCCAAAGGCAGCTGCGTGTTGGATACGTGTTGAATCCGTTTAGGATCCGATGGACGCTGCGTTTTTGGATGCGATTTTCCGATCCAACACGATCCAAAATTAGATCCAAAAACGCTGTGTGAACTAACTCATTCATTTCAATAAAAAGGGACCTCGCATATGTGGCCAGTTCTCAAGAAGTAGACACTGTTGAATTAGGACTGGTCAGTACTGGATTACTCTAAGGCACTGTTCACTTCAAGCTGTGCTGAATTCTAGTTTCCGCCACCAAGTGAAAATCTGATCCTGTGCAGGTTACCTAAACTATCCCCTTTAAGGTCAGACACAGCATTCTCAGATCATGAAGAGTACTGTATGGATGCACATTTACTGCTGTAGATTCCTCTCTATTCCCTCCCTGCATTGATCACACAGAAGAGTGCAGGGAGGGGATAGAGATGACTGTACAGCTGTAACTGTGCCATCGCTGTTCAGCCTCTCACTTACAGACTGGAGAGCAACCATTGGACTCCAAGTATAAAGGATTAAAACCCTATACTGCCTTAAACCTTCAGGGATTTTAAGGTGAACCACCAGGGATGCTTGCATTAATGTCTTCTGTCCCTAAAACTACCAGCAATGCAGACATGAACCCTTTGACTGTCTAATTCCCAGCTTATTAATTAGCTTTAAACATGTAGTTAAAAGATAAATAAACATACTTACAAAAAATTCTAGTCTGATTTAACTCCATTTTAGAGATACAGCAGGTTAGCTATTCTGCTTGTGTACAGATGGTTCATTTTAACTTCATTTTAGAGATACAGCAGGTTCGCTATCCTGCTTGTGTACAGATGGTTTCCTAGGTTACCGACCATCTTTGTGCTCTAGTGGTTATATCTTAGCAACAAGAGGGGACTGGGTCGCTAGAACAGAGAGGTGGCCACATTCTAAGACTTCCTTAGATCATTATTTTCCCATTGATGGACAGACCTGTTTTAGAGTTTGTTTTCCAGAGTGTAAGCTGTAGTTTTTTTTACTTATTATATTTTGATCACTTTTTTCCCATTTATTGGGAGGCAAGGACACTAGAAAGCAGTAATTGGAGTAGAGAGAAAGCAGGTCCCAGACAGCCAAGACAAACAATCAGTCCCCTGCAATCTGGTCACATACCTTAATCCCTTGCATGCTGCAGTCTAGTTAAAGGAGTTGTCTCATTACAAGCTTTCAGCCTACTTCAAAGTGTCTGGCAGCAATGAATTTTTCAATTCAGGGGCGTGCTTCTTGTCTGCCTCTTCTCCTCCCTCTTCCCCCCTCCCCTCAGCACACAGACAGCTCTCCTCCATAACTTCTATACAGCAGGAGGGGGGCGAGGGGGTTTACTGCCAGAGTTAACCCTGTGTGTGCTTGCCTAGGTCTGCTGCAGGCTCTTGCTGCTCCTCTCCACAGTCAGGAGACAGGAGAGGGCTGATCTAGGAGTGTGGAGAGGTCTGTGAAGCTGTGTATGCTAATAGCAGAGCAGGGGGGATGCAAGTGTTTATATACCCCCTGCTTAGCATAGAAATCTCCATCATAAGCAACAACAAACAAACCCTATCAGAACAGACATAGGGCAGCTGTGAAGTGTGTTACTATAATCACGTGTCACTAATACAGCAGAGCAGGGAGGGATATGAACCGTTCACATGCCCCCCTGATCTGTTCTATTAGTATAGGCAGAGCTCCACAGACACATCATGATTATAACACACTTCACTGCTGTCACATCTACTGACTACAGATCAGCCTCATCTCTGCTCTCCTCAATCTGTGTAGAGAGCAGGAGGGAGCAGGCACACACAGGGTTAATCCAGCTACACAGACACAGAAGCCAACGCCCTCCCCCTCCCTTCCCTACAGAAGCATCAGCACTGACAGCCAGTGAGATAACAATCAACAGGTCGGCTGCTATAGGGATTTCAGGAGCTGATGCACTACTACTAACAGGGATAACTCAAAATCAGTAGGACATTTGTAATGAACATATATTGCAACGCTGCTTGTTTTTTAAAGATCTTTTAATTAAAACCCAATCATTGTAGTGAGACAACCCCTTTAATGGTAGCCCCTAAGGGATTAAAATGTCAGGATTGGAGTGGTCTCCGATTCCTGCTGCAATTGGCCGCTCTCAGTTGTAATAAAAAAAAAAAAAACAGCTGTTACATGCTGCAAATGGAGCGAGCTGAGCAAGTGGGCCTGCATCATACCCCCTTATTGGCTTTATTCCATTAAAAGGAGAGCTGTGTGGGCGCAGTCTTCACTCCTCCTTACGCATTTCAAGCTGCAAGGGCTCTTAGTCATTAGCGGTTAAAAAACTGCAAATGGAGCGGGCTCAGCAAGTGAGCCTGCACCCTACCCCTTATTGGCATTATGACTTAAATGTTGGTAAGAGGCTGAACTTATCCAAAATGAAGAGTCAAGTCCACACACAGCTCCCCTTTTAATAGAATCAATTAAAATGTGATTTTAGCTTATCACAAGTTTTTTTATTTTGAAAGCCGGACTTCATTTTGGATAAGTTCAGCCTCTTACCAACAGTTAAGTCATAATGCCAATAAGGTGGTATGATGCAAGCTCACTTGCTGAGCCTGCTCCATTTGCAGCAGGTCACAGCTGTTTTTTTGTTTTTTTTTTAACAGCTAATGACAAAGAGTCTGTGTGGTTTGAAATGTGTAAGCGGGGGATGGGGTGAAGACTGTGCCCACACAGCTCTCCTATCAATAGAAGTGATTAAAATGTGATTTTAAAGTGGTCGTCTCACTACAAGGATTGCTTTTTATGTTAAAGATCTTGCAAAAACAAGTCACTTTGCAATATATGTCCTTTAACAATGTCCTACCTATTCTGAGATATCCCCTCTTGTATAGGCTGCATCAGCGCCTCAGGTCGCTATAGCTACAGACCTGTTTGATCTATCCTGATATGCTGCCAGCACTGGTTGCTATAGCTACAGGCCTGGCTTCTACTGCAGCCTAGTGGAAGCCAGTAAACACGCCCCTGAATTCAAAACTGAAACCAAGAAAACAGGACTGAGGTAAGATGAATCAATGTAGTGAGACAACCCCTTTAACTCATCACCTTATTTTTTTTTTCTCTTTTGGATGCTGGATATTCACGTTGCATTTAGCATTAATAACATTGCCTTCAGCTTCCGGAGGGCTGACCGTGTACCAAATCCTTATATTCCACAAGACTAAACATAGGCTAACCTTATGTTCACAATGCGAAATTTTCATGTGTAAAGCAATGAAAACTGAACATCGGAATATGCATAAGTGAATATGTATAACACACTGTTCTTGATGGGACACTGACATATAGTTCCACTTGATTTGAAAACTTTGTCACATAAACCAATTGACTCAGATCTATGCGGTTTCTGCACATATTTAGTACAGGAAACACAATGGGAACCAGGACATGGATTAGCCCCAATGAAAGGTGCTAACCCACAAGCTAAAATCCATATAATGAATTTTTACCCTACTTTTTTCATTTTTAAAAATGTTATTAATCTTTTATCTTTTTTTAACTCCCACTATAGGACTTGACTAGCGCAATACTACTTAATATTTTACATGAACCCTAGCTGCTCTGCCAACTGCGCAGCACTAGGCAATGCAGTTTAACCCTCCGGGTATGTAAGCCCGCCGCCCCATTGACATGCATTACTCGCAGCGTGTGATCGGCGTGAATAACTGACATTTCACTTATCTCCCCGCGCGAACAGTGGGGGCGAAGCGTAATCCATAGTTCTTTATGAGAGCTATGGATTACTGTAATTGCGGTGCGCATCTCATGGCGTATTAAGCGCAAATATGCGCCGATATGCACGGCGTATTGGGGCGCGTACTATATGATCCGCAATATGCCGGATGTTTCGGAAGTTCGTGCTGATCATTCACATGCATTGTCAGCGGCGCGTAAGCTTCGTATTGTACGTCGGGGGAGATGAGGCATAATTCATAGTTCTTTATGAGAGCTATGAATTACCGTAATTGCGGCGCGCATGTCGGTCATATTAGAGTGCAAATACGTGGCGAAATGCGTGCCGAAATTACGCTGTGTGAACGTATCTTAAGGGTATGTTCACACGGTGTATTTTGGCATTTAGGTTGGTGCGTATTTTGTGCTGAAATACACACAAAACAATGCTCTAAACACTCCTCATAGACTGATGTAAAATAATGCTTTTTCCAAAATTGTCCTTTTTGTTAGCTTCTTTAGTCCATAGTGTGCCACTGTTTTTTGAATTTGAATGTGTATATTGCTGCCACACCAGTGTGTATTTGTGCTTTTTTCAAACAAAGTTTTTTGATGTGCAAAAACAAATGTTGTTTCTGTCTTTATGTAAGGGAGGAGTGGCTGCCTCCATTTTGGTTTTTGTACCCCACCCACTTCCTCAGGTTTTAAATCAGTGTAGTGTGCTTTGAAGCAGGTATCTTCGCTCCCTGAAGTGTGCTGGTCTGAACAGGACCCAATAGAGAGATAACAGAGTAGGACCCACTTGCCTGAGGTCCCGGTGAAGTTCGGAGGTGGGCTTAAGCACTTTTGGCCAAAAGTGTGAACTAAGAACCTCAAAGAAATTTTTCCATGTATCCTAGTTAGCATTAATGCTTTTTCCAAAATTCCTATGTCCCTTTTGATAGTTTCCTTAGTCCATAGTGTGCCACTGCTTTTTGAATTTGAATGTGTATATGTATTGCTGCCACACCAGTGTGCAATTGTGCTTTTTTCAAACAAAGTTATTTGATGTGCAAAACCAAATGTTGTTTCTGACTGTAATGTAAAATACGCGCCGTCATTCACACGACATTTTACTCTCGTATTTTTCGGTGTACCTGAGAAGAATCGACATGTCAATTCTTTCATGCATACACGCAGTGTGAAATAAGAAAGTACAGGAGGCAGAAATCTGCCTCTGGCACTACGCATCTTTTTAGTGTTGAAATTACATGCTAACGACTCAACGAACACGTTTTGTGACACACAAATGTACCTGCCGCAAATACGCAGTGTGAACATGCCCAAATACAGAATTCCCAGGATGCAGACAGGTATCATCTGAATAAACAGCTCATATCTGCTGCGTATGGAGTGGGCTTAGCGCTAAGGCTCCGTTCAAACGTTACGCTTTTTTGTAGCGTTTTTTTAAAGCCAAAACAGGAATTAATCACTTATTAAGGAAAAACTGAGACTTCTCCCTGTTTAATCCAGTCTCGTTTTTTTTTACTTCAAAATCTGCATCTAAATAGCTGAACGTCTGAATGCAGCCTTAAAGGGGTTGTCTCGTTCCAGCATTTTGCAGTCTTTAGTGCTGGTTGCCAAGTAGAGCTTGTGAAATGGAGGGGTTGTTTCTCCTCCCAGCAGGGAGTATCTTCACTCTCTGCAGACACACCCTGCACTGTGCACGTGATGATTCATTCAGTGTGAGCAGGGGGAAGGGAGAGGTTCTCAGCTGTCAATGGAATCACTGGAAGTGAAAAGCTGTGTAACTCAATAATGCATATCTAAATTTCTTGCTTTGTAACTGCAATGGGCATTTGACATTCAGGACTCTGGGAAAGATGGGTGATTTTTTTTTTCTCTGTCTCTCTCGCTCTCACACAGTGATATATCCTGCAGATTATTACACCAATGAATTCTACAGATCTGCAGAACAAAACTATACGCTTTATCTGTTTATGTTTACATAGGACTGCACATCTGTCACAAAATTGTTTTACATGGGACTTCACAGTACAGCTGTGTTCTTTCTCTGTATGTACTTTCCGTGGGACTCCACATCTTACATGGAACTGCTGTGTACAGCTGTGTTCTGTTTCTGATTTAGGCACAAAAGTGTTTCACGTGGGACTGCACATCTATGTCACAACATAGTTTTACATGGGACTGCACAGTACAGCTGTGTTCTCTCGGCATATAATTTGCATTGGACTGCACATCTTACATAGGACTGCTGTGTTTTCTCTTTCCGTTTTATGCGGGACTGCACATGAGCTTTACATGAGTCTGCCGATGTAAGACTGCACAACTTACATGGGACTGCTGTGTTCTCTTTCCGTTTTACATGGGGCTGCACATGATTTACTTGGGACCGCCGATGTAAATCTGCACATCTTACATGGAACTGCCATTTTCTCTTTACGTTTTACGTGGAACTGCACATGATCTCGCTCTCTTTCTTGTCCGTGTATACTGATGCTTGTACAAACACTGCTGCTTGTACATGCGCTCGTGACTCCGTCTTCATCCCCATGCGCGTTCCTGTCTGCGACCTGATCAGTACACGGCCTTTGCCTGCGCGCTCTCATCTGCGACCTGGGCGGGACAGAACGCTCAGCCGACAGCCAGTAACACATTAGCTGAGCGTAACCTGACCTGGGCTCAAACTCCTTTGCTAAGCACATATAAAGCAGTCCATTCTCTTAAACCATAGCACTTTGCTAATGGTAACCAAGGACGTACATGCTTAGATTTTTGGTCCCCTCATTTTAAACTATGATCTTCGTAGTGAGACAACCCCTTTAAGCCCAATGCATACACCATGTCTAAAACGATGATGTACCTGAAGGTCGCATGTTGTAATGGGGTTTATGTAAGTGCGTCAAAACTGAAAATCACGCACAGTTGTGGAACTCTGTTATAAGAAAAGAAAGCCATGTCTTTTTAATCCTAATTTGGCTGACTGTTTCTCTGCTCCATATTTTAGCTTGAATTAATGACTAAACCTGAATATTCTATTTTTGATCAATTAATATTTTATATATTTGGTCAATTTTTATTTTAAAAGGGAATGTTTCCTTCAGTTAATTATAGTTTCACTAATGAGAGGTTCATCTCTAGAAGAGAAATAGTAAGTTGTTTCTGTTTAAAAAAAAATGAATGGTCACATTATTTAAAAACTTTTTCCTGGGGCATCCATATTGGAGGCACACACCTGTATTGTATGTATAGATAGTAGTGCAGGGTGTGTACACACTTTAAGACAGCTGAAATAAATGGAAGTCAATTAATAGAGAACTGTCAATGATTATAAAATGTACAGGAAAGTCATTCGGTACACACCCTTCCCTGGAGTGATAGGGTAGATGCATACAGACTCTTCTCTGTGTTAAATGTTATTATCCTGATGTATTGCAGCCTCCAGCAGTACAGCAGATCTGACTAACTCAGCTACCTTCTAATAACAATGAGATTACTCTGCACATTCTGTCCCAATATACACAACACTGCTAACAAGTAAGCTATAGAAGTTAGGATCAGCCTACAGTGACCAGTGTGACAATGACAATATTCTAAGCCTTTTATTAATGTTATTAGTATAAAAAAAAAAGTCATGCTTATAATATTGTACAAACTGGACTGAAATAATGTTATTTTCTGATGATACATTCCTCACAAGTACTTGTGGAAAATTTTGTTGCTAACCAGACTGTAGTTGGAGTATATTATTAACAGGAGCCCGTCACATTGAACATGCTATCTAATCTGCTGATAGCAGGTTATAGAGGAGGAGGAGCTGAGTAGATTGATAAATTGTTTTGTTGGGAAAGATTTAGCAGAATATGTATTTTATTCATTTAAATTCCTGCTTATTCTGAGGTAAGGCGTCCAGTAGGTGGACTTATCAGTGATGGACAGCTTCCTTATATGAGTGTGCATACAGAGATAGCTGTCAATCACTGATCAGACCGCCCAATGGACTCCTTAAACCAGAATAAGCCAGGATTTAAATGAATAAAATACAAGTGCTACTGAATCTTTCTATACAGCATCAGTCTGCTCAGCTCCTCCTGTTCTGTAACACGCAGTCTACATATCAGATACCATGTTCAGTGTGACAGGTTCGCTTTAAAGCTAATGTATATACAATATAGAGGTATGATTAGTAATCCCATGCTCATTAATATTATCTGGTCAACCTTTGTGAAGTAGTGAATTACCTACTAAATTTTAGATTTTTTTTTAGATTGATGCTCTTAAATCAATGAAATTAAAGGAGATCTTACTTGAAAAGCAAACGACCATCTTTCAATAAAAAAAAAAAAATCACACTAATTACTGCACAAAAACTAGTGCTACAGGATGTTGTGGGCATGAAGTACAAGGCCATGATTTAGATTTAACAAGGACAACATAAGATAAATCTAAAAAGCATTACGACACAGGGCACGAGGGGGCACAGAGGTCTATAAGGCATCACTAGGAGCACACGAACACTAGCCAACCAGGACACTGGACATCAATACTGTACCTCATGGAACTTCTCAAGATGTTCATGAGAAAACTCCTGGCCACAAGAAGGTCTTTATCTGACGGCATGTTCTTTGTTATAATATTCACCAATACGTGCCTCCTCCTGAGCAGCCAAGCAATAAAGGGGACAAACCAGTTTGAGACATGGAACCAAACTTGAGGAAATAAAATCTCTTTAGGTAATAGCCTACCACATGGCAATAGAATAGTAGATAATCCAGTGCAGAAAGTATTCTACTACTTTTTCTTGTACCCGTCAGCCATATCTTTAGAATACCTGGGTAATTTTGATATTGTTGCTCATATTAGGCTTGGGTGGAAAGATCTGGAGTTCACAGATCACAATACACACATATATGTCATTGAGCGATCAATCATTAGAGAAACCGCTTTCACCCCCCACTAAAACATAAGCCTGAACGCTCAGCGACGGAAGGGGAGAGGGGCAGCTGCCACCCACCTCTGCACCACAGTGGCATCAGATAACTACAATTCAACCTGAACCTAACCGGCTGCTAGAATCTACAGACTAGGGCGGCATGTATGAATGGGAGATATCTGGCGTCTTTACATCCCGATATCAGGCGCAGCCCCGTTCATGCATTATTAAATCTCCTGCACGCCACCCCGGGGCGCACTACATAGTGCCTGCGGCGCTTTGTAATGCGCCCGATTTCAGGGGGCGGGATGCAAGGCGCACTAGAACCGTAGCCAAGTTACATGTTTGTAGCTTTGCTACGGCAATTCTAGGCGCATTACAGCTGCAAGTGGTATACCTGATCCAGAAATGTAGCCCTAGCGCTGGAATGCGCCTGATTTCTGACCCGCTGTAGAGGCGCATTCTAGACTAATGTTAGGTGCATGAAATTTGGCGTGTTTCATACATGTTGCTCATAATGTATAAAAGCTGGTCCTACACATTAGATTATTCTTGGTAGCTCTTAGGCTATGTTCACAAGGGCGAATTTCGGCGCGCATTTCGGAGCGTATTTGCGCTCTAATACGGGTGAGATGCCCAACGAAATTACGGTAATCTATAGTTCACATAGAGAACTATGGATTACGCCTCCTCTCCCCGCTCATACAATGGGATCGTACGCGCATGGAGATAAGTGACATGTCAATTACTTGCGGCAAGTACACGTGTATGTCAATGAGGCCGGCCGGTTGCCCCGGCCCCCCCTCCCCCCCCCGTGCCACGGGAGTACACGCGTATTAGCGCGAGCTCCCGAAACACACGATGTACTGCGGCGCCGCAGTACATCGTGTGAACATACCCTTTTGGTTTGAGTGGGCATGCTGATGGGAGAGTTGAGAAAGAAAAGAAACTGGAACCCTTTCAGCGCTGTCATTAACGGTCCTCAGACAAGGTTGGGGGGTTTAAAGGGGACCTGTGGTATCTGATATGCCTGGTTTAGTAAATCCTTGTGTTCCCTGTGAAATAATTCTGGATCATCTTCTCTTGTATATCTCTGTGTTGTGCTGCTCCTCTGTTATTCCTTCCAGAAATATATTACTGAATCTGTCATCTGGGTGTTACCATTCCAGTTATCAAAGAGGTGTGTCCCTGCATACACCCACATTAAATAATGTCAGACTATGCAAGTAAACATTTCCAATTAATAACACTTTTCTGAAACAAAACGCTAATGAAGTTCAAGGAGGAATAACAGGAGAACCACACAACATAGAGACTTGAGAAAAAAAATGCTCCAGAATTAGGATTCCACAGGGAAAAGTAGTATTTACTAAAACAGGCAATTCAGAAATGGCCATAAGTTCTTTTTCTGGTAATTTAAAAGGGATTTGGATCCGGACCAGGTTACACAATCGCAGTCCTAACTAAAAAAAAAAGTACTCTGTCAAAAACACATTTTTATTGGGAAAAATGGAAGAACAATGGTAAACTGCAACCTTGTCTAATGATGATAAAATAAAGTGTCAGAAAAGATCCAGCTTTACTCCATTTCCATTGATTCGGTGTAGGCTCAGTAGCAGCAGTCTCAAACTCAAAAACGTACAACTGCCATAGGCAAGAGCAAAATCAGCTGCATCCACCAAACTGGAACCTGATAAAGTACTTAACTGCATGAAACGCGTCATTTCCCAATAAAACTATTATTCCTTTGTCTAGAGCAGGCATCCTCAAACTGTGTCCCTCCAGCTGTTGGGAAACTACAACTCCCAACATGCATTTACATAATCTATAACAGTGGGCATGATGGGAGTTGTAGTTTCCCAACAGCTGGAGGGCCGCAGTTTGAGGATGCCTGCTCTAGAGGGTCACAGCACTTCTCCTCCTCCTGCTAGAAGTCTTAGCCTTTGTCATACCAAGCTGTGAGATACAGTTCTCGATACTACTATTACCAACCCAGACAAAGTGCTTCTCTTTTTATTTTTTCCATTTGTTTGCTTCCCATATGGAGGAGATCACATCAGTCATCCAGACGACAGTGAATGAATGTCTGTGGCCAAAGCAATTCAAGATGAATGTCTGCATTTAGACAGAGACTGGTTTTTTGCCACTATGGAGACAATTGTCCATTGTAGTAAAATAAAACAATACTATTCTATTGGGGCTTCACCTGCAAAAATAGTGATCGAAAATAATGAAACAGGTCTGCAGAATGCCCTACCTTAATGAAAACCAGTGTGTGTCATCATATGTCTATACCGCTTACAGCAAGAAAAGCAGCACAGATCCTGATACTCCGATGGGATCACCCCTTTAATAACACATTGGTGGAATGTCAATAGGATATGCCATCAATGTATGATAGGTGCGGGTCTCACCTCCATTCAGAGAATAGGCTGCACTTGCACACCACTCTTCATTCTGTTCTGTGAAAGTTTTGAGTACAGCCCAGTTCCGAGTGCAGCCAGCTCGTTCTCAAGGGTGTCCAACATAGCAGTTCCAACCAGTGTCCACCATTACAGTGGCAGCCATTCAGTGCCCATCACAGTTTTGAGTACAGCCCAGTCCGAATACAACCAGCTCGTTCTCGGGTACCAGAGGTAGGACCCGCACCTGTCACACATCGATGGCATCTCCTACTATATGCTATCAATGTGTGAGATGGGACACCCCTATGTATAAGTGCATAAGAAAGAAGACTACAAACAAACAGCTGTCCATGTTTTAGAAGGATAAGGCCTGGTTCATATTAGCATTCGGAACCTCCGTGGCAAGTTCCATTGGGTGTGTTGTGCAGCGGGCACCAATGGCACCTGACAGACCCCACTGACTACAGTAAGTCAGTTTGGGAACGATTGACATTGCTGTGGAGACCCCACAGACTTACTGTAGTCATGGTGTCCGTTCCACAATGGGTCAGTTTGTACCTCTGTGACAGAACCACCAACGCACATGTGAACCAGGCCTAAGGCATCAATGTGTTATTGGTGAGGATCCAATCTGCAGAATGAAGATACAACCTTTATGGTTTCCTGTATCTTGAATACTTTGGGTGATAGGACATTGTATAGTGTTTATTTACTGCATCATCCGGCAACGAAGGCCTTCTGTCTGACACCATTATTAGTGCCAACCATACCGTGTCCTCCATAACAGTGTCAGCCGTACAGTGCCAGCCATATAGCACCCACCATTACAGTGC
This sequence comes from Phyllomedusa bahiana, assembly GCA_025379985.1. Lineage (NCBI taxonomy): Eukaryota > Metazoa > Chordata > Amphibia > Anura > Hylidae > Phyllomedusa > Phyllomedusa bahiana. The sequence goes on along the minus strand of JAODAL010003778.1, from coordinate 56,936 downwards.
CAGGCGTACAGTGTCCACCATAACAGGGTCAGCCATACAGTGCCAGCCATATAGCACCCACCATTACAGTGCCAGACATACAGTGTCCACCATAACAGGGTCAGCCATACAGTGCCAGCCATATAGCACCCACCATTACAGTGCCAGACGTACAGTGTCCACCATAAGTGTCAGCCGTACAGTGCCCGCCATATAGCACCCACCATTACAGTGCCAGGCATACAGTGTCCACCATAACAGGGTCAGCCATACAGTGCCAGCCATATAGCACCCACCATTACAGTGCCAGACATACAGTGTCCACCATAACAGGGTCAGCCATACAGTGCCAGCCATATAGCACCCACCATGACAGTGCCAGACGTACAGTGTCCACCATAAGTGTCAGCCGTACAGTGCCCACCATTACAGTGCCAACCGTACCGTGTCCTCCATTACAGTGCTAACCGTACCGTGTCCTCCATAACAGTGTCAACCGTACAGGGCCCGCCATATAGCACCCACCATTACAGTGCCAGACATACAGTGTCCACCATAAGTGTCAGCCGTACAGTGCCCACCATTATCAGTGCCAACCGTACCGTGTCCTCCATAACAGTGTCAACCGTACAGTGCCCGCCATATAGCACCCACCATTACAGTGCCAGGCATACAGTGTCCACCATAACAGGGTCAGCCACACAGTGCCAGCCATATAGCACCCACCATTACAGTGCCAGGCATACAGTGTCCACCATAACAGGGTCAGCCACACAGTGCCAGCCATATAGCACCCACCATTACAGTGCCAGACATACAGTGTCCACCATAAGTGTCAGCCGTACAGTGCCCACCATTACAGAGTCAACCATACCGTGTCCTCCATAACAGTGTCAGCCGTACAGTGCCCGCCATATAGCACCCACCATTACAGTGCCAGACATACAGAGCCAACCATACAGTGTCCACCATAAGTGTCAGCCATACAGAGCCAGCCATATAGCACCCACCAGTACAGAGCAAGACATACAGAGCCAGCCATACAGTGCCCACCATAGCAGTGCAAGTCATACAGTGCCCACCATAGCAGTTCCAACCATAGTGTCCACCATATCAGTTCCAACCATAGTGTCCACCATAGCAGTGCAAGTCATACAGTGCCCACCATAGCAGTTCCAACCATAGTGTCCACCATATCAGTTCCAACCATAGTGTCCACCATAGCAGTGCAAGTCATACAGTGCCCACCATAGCAGTTCCAACCATAGTGTCCACCATATCAGTTCCAACCATACAGTGCCCACCATAGCAGTGCAAGTCATACAGTGCCCACCATATCAGTTCCAACCATACAGTGTCCACCATAGCAGTGCAAGTCATACAGTGCCCACCATATCAGTTCCAACCATACAGTGCCCACCATATCAGTTCCAACCATACAGTGTCCACCATAGCAGTGCAAGTCATACAGTGCCCACCATATCAGTTCAATACATACAGTGCCCACCATAGCAGATCAAGGCATACAGTGCCCACCATAGCAGTGCAAGTCATACAGTGCCCACCATAGCAGTGCAAGTCATACAGTGCCCACCATAGCAGTGCAAGTCATACAGTGCCCACCATAGCAGTGCAAGTCATACAGTGCCCACCATAGCAGTGCAAGTCATACAGTGCCCACCATAGCAGAGCAAGTCATACAGTGCCCACCATAGCAGTGCAAGTCATACAGTGCCCACCATAGCTGTGCAAGTCATACAGTGCCCACCATAGCTGTGCAAGTCATACAGTGCCCGCCATAGCAGTGCAAGTCATACAGTGCCCGCCATAGCAGTGCAAGTCATACAGTGCCCACCATAGCAGTGCAAGTCATACAGTGCCCACCATAGCTGTGCAAGTCATACAGTGCCCACCATAGCAGTGCAAGTCATTCAGTGCCCACCATAGCAGTTCCAACCATAGTGTCCACCATAGCAATGCAAGTCATACAGTGCCCAACATAGCAGTGCAAGTCATACAGTGCCCACCATAGCTGTGCAAGTCATACAGTGCCCACCATAGCAGTGCAAGTCATACAGTGCCCACCATATCAGTGGCAGCCATACAGTGGCATCAGCTGAATGCAGGTGTCAAAAGCTAAATACTACTTTCTGAAGTATAAGTACAGAGACAAAGCATGATTGTGTCCTGATGACCGGGGGCCAAAACAGAGGGACACATGTTGCGCACCCCTGTTCCAGAACGGCGGCATGCTGCCTCTTGTGGTTCTACAACTGGAGATCAAGGAACTGACAGACAATAGAGCAAAGGGCAATCTTGTACACATAGGTTTAAAAACTGAATAAATCTAATACTGTAGAACAACAAAGATGTTTCCCATGTAACGAAGAAAAATAAACTCACAAAAGAGCTATTGTCTTGGGGTTCTCCACTACCGTATGTTGTGGTTGAACTGTTGTGAACCAGCCCTTTATAATTGCTCTCTCTTCATTTGCCTCGGGGATAGTGGGAAAGCGCTCAACTCCAATTTGTTCCACAGTTAGTTTACTAGTGGCATCCTGCCACCTAGTGGCCCAGAGTGGGAAGTCATTTTACAAAGTCCTGAATTCTGAGCACCTTTTGGCCATGCATTCTCATAGAAAAGTCAGAACCAAGCAAGTTATCAATGGGTCATATTCGTATTTTTTGTCTATTATGTTTCCTTACTTTTAAAGGTTTTTTTGTTGCATCTCTTGTCATTTTTTGAAACAAATAACTTTATTTTTGCATCTACGCACCTAAATGAGGAATTGGTACCTTTTCAGGATACAGTGGGGAAAAAAGTACTTAGTCAGCCACCAATTGTGCATGTTCTCCCCTTAAAAAGATGAGAGAGGCCTGTAATTGACATCATAGGTCGACCTCAACTATGAGAGACAAAATGAGAAAACAAATCCCGAAAATCACATTGTCTGATTTGGAAAGAATTTATTTGCAAATTATGGTGGAAAATAAATATTTGGTCACCTACAAACAAGCAAGATTTCTGGCTCTCACAGACCTTTTACTTCTTCTTTAGGAATCTCCTCTGTCATCCACTCATTACCTGTAGTAATGGCACTTGTTTGAACTTACTGTATCAGTATAAAAGACACTTTTCCACAACCTCAAACAGTCAGACTCCAAACTCCACTATGGTGAAGACAAAGGACCTGTCGAAGGACACCAGAAACAAAATTGTAGCCCTGCACCAGGCTGGGAAGACTGAATCTGCAATAAGGGAAGCACTTGGTTTTGAAGAAAAACAACTGTGGGAGCAATAATAAGAAAATGGAGGACATACAAGACCACTGATAATCTCCCTGATCTGGGGCTCCACGCAAGATCTCACCCTGTGGGGTCAAAATGATCAGAAGAACAGTGACCAAAAATCCCAGAACCACACGGGGGGACCTAGTGAATGACCTGCAGAGAGCTGGGACCAACGTAACAAAGGTTACCATCAGTAACACACTACGCTGCCAGGGACTCAGATCCTGCAGTGCCAGACGTGTCCCCCTGCTTAAGCCAGTACATGTCCGGGCCCGTCTGAAGTTTGCTAGAGAGCATTTGGATGATCCAGAAGACCCTTGGGAGAATGTCATATGGTCAGATGAAACCAAAGTAGAACTGATTGGTAGAAACACAGCTCTTCGTGTTTGGAGGAGAGAGAATGCTGAGTTGCATCCAAAGAACACCATACCTGCTGTGAAGCATGGGGGCGGCAACATCATACTTTGGGTCTATTTCTCTGCAAAGGGTCCAGGATGACTGATCCGTGTACATGAAAGAATGAATGGGGCCATGTATCGTGAGATTTTGAGTGTAAGGCCTCGTTCACACGGCTTATTTGTCCGCGGATTGGCGCCGTACTCCGCGCCGGATTTGCGCTTCAGTTCGGCTCCAATCCGTCGGAGTAATTACGGTAAATCACAGTTCTCATAGAGAACAGTGGATTCAGTCGCTCCTCCCCGCTCGGCAAATCCACCGCGGGGGGAGAAAGTGACATGCACATTATTTACGGTGCGGACGCGCCATAGATAATGCATTGTCTATGGGGCCGGCGGGCTGCTCCCCCGCCGCGATCCCACCCCACCCGCGTCCCGCCCCTTATTCACGCCGGATTTGCGAGTGCAATCCGGCTCGCAAATCCGGCGTGAATAAGCCGTGTGAACGGGGCCTAAACCTCCTTCCATCAGCAAGGGCATTGAAGATGAAACGTGGCTGGGCCTTTCAGCATGACAATGATCCCAAGCACAGCGCCAGGGCAACGAAGGAGTGGCTTCGTAAGAAGCATTTCAAGGTCCTGGAGTGGCCTAGTCAGTCTCAAGATCTCAACCCCATAGAAAACCTTTGGAGGGAGTTGAAAGTCCGTGTTGCCCAGCGACAGCCCCAAAACATCAGTGCTCTAGAGGAGATCTGCATAGAGGAATGGGTGTGTGCCAACCTTACTAAGACTTACAGAAAACATTTGACCTCTGTCATTGCCAACAAAGGATATATAACAAAGTATTGAGAGGAACTTTTGTTATTTACCAAATACTTATTTTCCACCATATTTTGCAAATAAATTCGTTCCAAACCAGGCAATGTGATTTTCTGGATTTGTTTTCTCATTTTGTCTCTCATAGTTGAGGTCTACCTAAGATGTCAATTACATGCCTCTCTCATCTTTTTAAGTGGGAGAACTTGCACAATGGTGGCTGACTAAGTACTCTTTTTCCCCACTGTACAAGTTTTTATTTACATTTTTTGTATTTTTGTTCTATTATAGTAGGTGATAGGGATCACACACCTACAAAAGTATTAGGTGCTCAAAAGAAAAGGAAATTTTCTTTTTCTATGCTCTCCACTGTAAATTAGCTGTGTCCCAATATTGTTGGGGAGGCAAAGTGACCAAAATAAAAAATGTAGTGTGTTTTTTTTCCCCTATGGTCTTTACTGTAAAATAGCTGTGTGCACAGCAGATTTTAGTGCTAAAATCATGCAGATTCTGCACCAAAATGCACGCAGAAAAGCATCCCATTGTATTCAATAAGAATTTGTGCTATGGCTTGTATGGCGAGGATTTTACCATCGCAGATTCTAAAAATCTGGCAACTGAATGGAGATAACGTCTTCTGGATCTGCTGCCAAAAAAAAAGATGAAATATTCAACACAAATCTGCATGGAACATTCCACATGGGAAATGCAATAACATGAACACCTTCTAAAAGGGTTAAGTAGATGTGGGGTCATCTATGGTCCCCTAGCACAGGATAGAGGAACAGAAGTAATTGTTTCAATATGAGTCCTGTGAGTCCTACTTCTTTCACCCACCCAGTGACTGCAGGTAAGGGGGGCAGGGCATGTAATCTCTATATGTAAATCTCAATCTGATTGCAGCTGAAATGGCTCCCTCTAAACCCAGCCAACGCCTTGTATGCTCCTATAAATCTCCAGCTACACCCAAACTCCTATTCTTCCCCCCCCCCCGCCCCCGAGGCGCTAGCATTGCATCACTTCCACACGTCCCAGTATAGCAAAAGGCCACTTTCATTTTAAACTGGCAATACAGTCCAAGAACATCAAATCTTTCTTTGAAATATATTTTTATTTAATTTTTTATTTATGCAAAAATCTGCACATATCTTAGGAACCTGTCTAATATTGCATAACTGTGTGCCAATGGACTTATTGTTACCCATTTCTATTTCCTGTGGAATATTTTACATTCCCTATGGAATAAAATAGGTTATGTTACAAAGAGCAGGAATCTTATAAATCTGGTGCTCAGAACGTGGATTAACACTGTGGGTGGCTTTACTGACCTGAAATGGTATATAAAAGTCACACTTGTGCTAAACATTCAGCATTTTTGGCTGCTGTTAGAAAATGATGATGAAAAGTGCGTGGGGTTTAGCATGAGGGGGCATGGTCTCTTCCAGAAACTGAAGATCACATCTTTACCTACCAAATTTAGTAAGATGTGTGCCCCTCATAATAAATTCGGCATGTTAGTCAATCATACTCTGGCTTAAAGAATATGAAATGTGGTCGCAGCAAATTCCCCATATGCGATATTTTTAGGGAAAAAAAACAAAACAAAAAAAAATAAAGAAAAACACAGAATGTCCTAGAACTCATTTTCTTGCTAGATGTAAACGGTTACGAATGATGTGACCCTTGGTTGCCTCTCATCTCCCTTTAATGTGCTTGGAATCGGGCATTCATCATCCGTTTCCGCAGGGCATCAGTTACAATGAAGCGATCATCATTGTATGATGTAGTCAAATGTGTCCACTACTTTGCCTTTCTGACTCTTCCAGTCTCTCTTTAGCGACCTGCTGATAACACTCTATGACACTCTAACCTCAGTGGCTACTTCCGTCTGAGAGCATCCTGCTTGAAGCCTCACAATGGCGAGGTACTGTTGATCAATTGTAAGGTGTTGTCTTGGTCTCAATGTCAAAATGTGAACAGCATGATGAGGAGGACTATTTAAATCCCAATTCAAATTGATCCTCTAAATTTATTGGGCGATTCAGGGATCAAATACCTGTAGTGAATTTTGCCATAAAGCTCCTTGTTAGAGAACTGCAAGTTGTGCAAAAAGTACTGAAACACTGAACAGTTGGACATGTGCATCCTAAAGTTAAGAGATGGTCTCATTATGTTAATTTAAAAAAAAAAAAAAAAATTGAGAAATTTTATGTTCACTCTGAAATTTCAACCAAAAGTCAAATATTCCTGACTATTTGCAAGTAGAGTATTTCAAAAGAACTCTCCCTTGCTAAATTTAACCACTATAGTGAAACCTCATGCATATAACATTATGACACGGTTTTCACATTGTGGTGGTGGTGTGGTTTCATACTGTACCACAACTAGTCATGTGAACCTACTCTATTACCCACTGGAGTCTGGAGCATCAACATAAATAACAGATGCATATTATAGTGAACTAAATCACACAGCATATTAAAGGGGGATTCCCATTTCATTGATTTGCTTTAAAAAGGGAATGTGTCCTCCAAAAACGTGCCATTGTTTAAGTCCCGTTCTTATGTTAAACACATTTTTTAGGAATTTTTGGTTGTTTTTCTTTTTAATTTTTCATATCACTTTCAATATTTTTTAATAATTCTTAAGTCCTGCAGTTTTCACTTTGGCCACTAGGCCTTGTTTGCACTGCTTTAACAACAGTCAGAGAGATGCTTTAGAGTAGCTTCATGCACATAGGAGACTCAAGACCGACTCCGTCCCATTGACTTCTATAGGAGAGTTTCCTAGTCATGCTCTGTGACCTGGGAAGAAATCAGTGTGCAGGGAGGTGAAAGGGTGAACTGCGACTATCTCCTCTTGTGGCAGCAGAAGGAAGTAATGGCTTGGAGGTGTGGTTTAAAAGACCGTGCAAAGTCGAAGGATATGTATCCCAAGGCAGCAAACTTGTAGGACTGGGGAAGGCATGGAGCCAATAATGATTATATGTCAACACCGACTGTAGATAGACAAGGGTGCAGACTCTGATAATGACAATATACAATCAAGAACAAAACAATAAGAGCAGATGTACTACTACAACTAGTTTTGTGTACTACTTTATCAGGTCATTGCCGGTGATAGACAGATCTGGAGAGGTGGAGTGGGTTGGGGGCATAATAACAAAGTGTTTTCTCCATACTGAGTGTTAGAAAGCAGGACGAGAAGGAGGATATGAACCATAGACATTCCAGTAGATGTATAACAGAGATCTGTCTATATAACATGAACTAAAGCAAATCAAGCGTAAGGAATATTTTCAAGAATTTAGAGCTGCAAACACAACTTCTTTCAAGAATCGACTCCACTTAAGAAACTATTCCAAAAATGTTATTGTACCTGGTCAGATGATGGCTTTACATGGACTTTATCTTGTTTAAATTCTCTCTAGGACAAAGTGGTAATCCAGCCCTTTCTTTCCTTGTTTAAATGAATAATAATGTCAGTTACACATTGGCAGTGGAGTGGAAAGAGAAGAAATTGATAACTGTACAACCAAAGGCCGAGGAATGTAACACCGAGAACATTCCTGCCGAAAATGAGAAAAACTAAGAGGCTCTTCAATCCTGCCAAGGAAAACACGGTCTTAGGCATTCTAGTGCTTTTCAAAATGTGACCTAAACGCCAGCAGATGGCTTAGAAGCCGCTTACATTATTGCATTAGGGTCTCTGTCCTCCGGCTCTCCAGACACTGCAAAAACTACAACTCCCAGCATGTCCTGACAGGGGCTCTATTCTATGAGGAGAAAAAATAATTAAAACCGTTTAGAAAAAAAAGCATTCTAGCTTAGCACCACTTAAGGACCAGAGGTACAGATTCTTTACAAAAATAAAAATACAAAATCTGGTAAATACCCTTCTTAGAAAAATGTATTGTTCATCTTTCTCGGATAAAGGCCTTCATTTAGTTCTAGCCAAAGAAGTACTGATCCAGTTTAGTCAGGGCCTGTGGCTGTCACAGATATTAGGGTTTTGGGGAGGGGGAGACTATGGCTGTCACTATTATTGAGGGCACGTCACAACTAATGGGGCACAGTGACTGTCCATATTATGGGGCACAGTTCAAAGGAGTATCAAGGGCATGAGTACTGACAGGGTACTAATTAGTGCTAAGCCTAAGGGCATGTCCCCACAGCAGAGAGCAAATACCGATCGGATTACCCGACCAGTATTTGCTCTGTTTTGTGGCCGTGCACACGGCCGCAGGGGGGGCGGCTTTTCTCCGCTGTTTGTGGAGAAAAGCCCTCCCACTTCGCATTGACATGGTCATTGTCCGCCCGAAAACCAGGCGGAAGAATCAATGTTCAATGTTTTTCGGACCGCCGGCGGTGTAAAAAAAACATCTGGTAGAAAATCCGTGCAATGGGGATTACTGCACGGATTTTCCATAGAGGTCCGTGATAAAGTTTGACAGCCGGTTTCCAGATGGCTTTCAAAACCGAAAACCGTCTGTAAAACCGGCCGTGGGGACAAGCCTTAAGGGTATGTTCACTTGGAACAGACCTGAAAATAATGATAAAATCTGCAGCTTTCTGGTCTGTAAATCTATACCCAGAAATCAACATCAATTGCTGCGGACTTGTTGTGCGGATTGTATTAAAAATTTTTCAACATTAACATCAACGGGCGAAGGCAAAATTTGCACTTATCGCTGCAGATTAAACTTTTCTGTGGCTTCTGGAAAGTAGACCAATCTGTGAAATCTGTGACAAGTCAGCAGCAAAATCTGCACCAGTCAGTCTGTATTTTAGGGTTAAGAACACCATTTCTTCACGTCCGCACTCCAGACCTGCAGATCCTACTGTGCCGGCTGGTGAATGTTTGGGCGAGCGACTTCCTTTTTCTTGTTCACTGCACACAAGACGGAATTTCTGCAGATTTTCTTTGCAAAGAAAATCTCCAGCGGTTTACAGAATCAGCCATGTGGATGGCATTTTACAAACCCCCTGTAAATTTTCCAAGTGAAAATGAACATGTGGCGCAGATTTTTGTCCATTGTGGATATACTGCTATTTTTACCCCATCCAATTATGAAAAAAAACCTGCTCCAAAATTTACGTCGAAATCAACCAGATCTGCTGCAAATTTTTATATGTGGATTTGCATCGAAACATTTTTCCACATGGACTTTAATGAGAAGGCAAAATCTGCAAAAATGGCTTATCAGCAGACTTTAGTGCAGGTTTAGCTCTCCCCATTAAAGTCAATATAGAAATATCCAAAGAAAAAAACGCAACAAATCCATTGCATGTGCATTCAGCTTTATAGCAAAAATGCTGCAGATTTTATTCTGCTGGTTTTCTGTATCATCCTCAGCAGACCTGCCCTGTATGAACATAATGGAGGGGCTATATAAGCTGGTGCATGATACAGGATTTAAATATTTGTGTTATTTTAATCATTGTGTTATGCATTACAATCTAAAGATCAGCAGCACATGAATAAAAAAACATTGTGTGACTTTTTTTTTTTTTTTTTTTTTTACTAAACTGTACTGCTATAAGTGAACCCTTTTAAAAATTAGTAAAAAAAAAAATTGCATCAAATTAAAATGCAAATTAAAAATCTGGTCTAAGTGGTAACTGGGGACTTTAACCCTTGGATACACCATCAATATTAGACTGGTGTTGGTCACCCAGACCTATTAGCTGTTTGACGCGGTCATGGAAAGCTGGTATAGCTCCCAACTTTAAGCAATGGTTGTGCCTGGTATTACAGTTCAAGAGAGTGTACCAAAGCCACTACTAAATATATGGAGCTGTGCCTGGTAAACATGAGAGGGATCAATTCGACCAGCTCAACGACGAGGGTGCTGAGAGCCCCACCTTATCTGATATCGATAGGCTAGCATAAGTATGTGATATCAATTTTAAAGTCACAGATAATCTTTTATAAGAAGGAAAAATGAAAATACTTCTCAGGAAGACTCTTAAAGACTATCCCTCTGCAGTTACATACATAGTTTGTAAAGCCGAAAAAAAGACAGACGTCCATCCAGTTCAGCCTATTTTGCTAAAGTAGACAAAGAAAGGAAAGAAACAGATCACCGCTCCCGTGCAGGATCCGACAGCTGAAGCAAAATATTCAATGAAGATAGGTCCGCACTGAGTTTGAATAAAATATTCTTCAATGCTTTATTTATCCAAAACAATTAAAAAGTTCAATTTCCAGAGAAAGTGGACATCACACAACAAGTAGTTGCAAAGATAACAACCAACGCGTTTCGATCTTAATCATGGTTCAAACCATGATTAAGATCGATTAAGATCGAAACGCGTTGGTTGTTATCTTTGCAACTACCTGTTGTGTGATGTCCACTTTCTCTGGAAATTGAACTTTTTAATTGTTTTGGATAAATAAAGCATTGAAGAATATTTTATTCAAACCCAGTGCGGACCTATCTTCATTGAATATTTTGCTAAAGTGTTGATCCAGAGGAAGGCAAAAAACACCAATGAGGTAGAAGCCAATTGTCCTCATTTTAGAGAAAAAATTCCTTCCCGACTCCAATCTGGCAATCGAAAAATCCCTGGATCAACGACCCTTCTCCTGAATCCTAGTCACTATAACTTGTTATATTATTACGCTCCAGAAATGCATCCAGACCCTTTTGAACTCTGTTAGTGAATTTACCATGACAAGTTCCTCTGGCAGAGAATTCCATAGTCTCACTGCTCTTACAGTAAAGAATCCCTTTCTATGTTTATGTAGAAACTTTCTTTGCTCAAGAGGTAGAGGATGCCCCCTTGTTCTGGATACAATCCTGGGTATAAATCAATCTTGGGAGATCTCTATATTGACGATCCCTCCAGATTAGACTTTATGTTCTTTTAATCCCTTTGTATCTTAGCTATACTAGTACTTTTGTTTAAGATAACCACTTGTATAGAAGGCAAGCTCACCAAGAAGTTTAATGCTATCAGTCCGTTGCAGAGAGAGCAGCAGGTATGTTGGTCTAGCTTTCACCATGGTGTGTTTTCTGCCTTCTCAGTGTGCTGGGTATTTGGTGGCCAATAGATGTAAGCCCTGCTTTGTGTTCACACTGATCACTACAATCAGGATCAGCAGTATACTCGAGTTTCTGCATTGGATTTGTAAAATACCATCCACATGGCTGCTACTGTAAACCGCTTTTCTTTGTGACTGGTTGGATGTTCTGAAACTTCCAGCACATATAATATAGGCCTCTGTGGTGATACAGGAGGAATAATCAGAAAGTCATCTGCCACCCTAAGTGTGAAAGCTCTAAAGACTTTACCATGGTCTACATCCTTACCTTCCGAATACACATACACTTGTGTGGGAATGTGGGGTCTTTAATTGCTGTATCATGGCTAGAGAATTGTATACTGCCTTACCGTAAATGATCGTACAACATGGATGAGCACTATTACGACTGGTATATCAATTCCACCACAGGTAAATCAAAGCAGTGATCGAGGTTTCCTTTATTCTCGTATATATACAATCAGCTATAAATATCCTCAGCCGCAGTCCGTGGATTATAAACAGGATAGGGACTGCAGGCGTGTTCTTAAAGGGGTTGTCTCACTACAAGGATTGCTTTTTATGTTAAAGATCTTGAAAAACAAGTCACTTTGCAATACATGTCCATTAACAGTGTCCTACCTATTCTGAGATATCCCCTCTTGTATGGGCTGCAGCAGCTCCTCAGGTCGCTATAGCTACAGACCTGTTTGATCTCTCCTGATAGGCTGCCAGAACTGGTTGCTATAGCTACAGACTTGGCTTCAAGCAGAAGCCAGTAAACACGCCCCTGAATTCAAAATGAAACCAAGAAAACAGGACTGAGGTAAGATGAATCAATGTAGTGAGACAACCCCTTTAAGTTAAATATGTATGTAAGTTGGAACTGGTACATTTATTAAACGTAATTTTAGCATTTATTGTTTGCTTTTTTTTTTAGTTTTAGATTAGATGCAATTAATGGTTTTTACATTTGTTTTGCTTTATGTGCCCCTATTTAGTAGATTTCACCTCACTTTGTGTCTCTCATGTGCTGTTGTGAAATGCTGACACTTGTAGTTCCACATCTACTAGCTGCTTGGAATATGAAACTACAAGTGCCAGAATGCCACAAGAGCACATGTACTTACCAGCACCCAAACTGTTAGTACATGCGTGGTATGGCATGCTGGCACTTGTAGTTCCGTGTTCCACAGCAGCTAGTAGCTGGAACTACAAGTGCAGCATGCCAACGACATGTTAATACAGCACCGATCAGCACAATCCATTGGGACGTGTGCTGTGGCATGCTGGCACCTGTAGTTTCATGTTCCACAGCAGCTAGTAGCTATGGAACTACAAGTGCCAGCATGCCCCAACAGCACATGTTAAATACATGCACCGATCAGCACCAATCCAATTAGGGCGTGTGGTGTGGCATGCTGGCACTTGTAGTTCAAAGTGCCATCATGCCACAGCAGTACATGAGAGACATAAAGTGTACATATTGTATGAGTGCTAATACAGTACAGTACTGTATTTTACATTGGAGGCGGCTGGAGAAGCAAAAACCCCCATGAGGTAGAAGCCAATAGTCCTCATTTTAGGGAAAAAAATTCCTTCCAACTACAATCTGGCAATCAGAATAAATCCCTGCATCAACGTCCATTCTCCAGAATCCTAGTCACTGTAACTTTTTATATTATTACATTCTAGGAATTCAAGTGATTGTAACTTGTGGTCCCCACCGCAATTGATAATGTCCTTCATTATTAGTAGTCTATCCAGATACGTTCAAAGTTCAGTGGCGCTGCGGCACACCTGCACACCTTTTTGACGGTGACGCCCTTTTTGTCCAGCTTGCATTGACCACGCTATTTTGTCTGGCACAGAAAGCATTAACGTTCAAGAAACAGAGCAAATGTAGTCCAAAAGTGACTACATTTGCACAGTTGTTCCTCATGGGTACGTTGCAGGAACCATAGGGATTCCTTCCCGACAGATACCCATAGCAGAGACCAAACCGCAGTGTTAACCTTGCCTTATCCACGTTTTATCTACTTGACGCAGATTCTGCATGGAAAACGGGTCAATAAGTGACGTTACTTTCCTGTGTGGATTTACAAATCTGCATCAGAAAAATCCACTGTAAAAACTATGGGGCAAATTAACCGCCTAAGAACACAATACATCTCTTGTCGGCAGGGCAAAAATGGGCTGGCATCAATGTCCTGTGCTGGATGACCCAGGGGCAGCAATGACCTGCTATAATGGCGAAGAGTGGACATACCTCAAATTCGCGTTGTTTAACCTCTTAGATGCTGCTGTAAATAGTGGCCATATTTTTAAGTGGTTTTTGAGGGAGGTGGTTCCCTTTCTCACCATATTGTCACCCCCTGCAATGTGTTCCAGAGGAACTGATGGCTTTACATGGTAGCCAGTAAACTACTGGAGGCTTCTGGGTCTGACTTCTGTGCATGCTTTTTAGACCCTGCCAGAGGTAGAGTCCAGTAGGATGACTGGTAATTTTATACTGGCAAGCATAATAGAATGCAATACATAAATAATGTGATTTATTATATGGGACTAAACAACAACAATAATAATAATAATACATTTATGACAGACCTAAATAAAAAAACTGAAGATAAAAGAATAGAAATTCCCATTTTTCTATAATAAAATCTTCATTCATGTAAAAATAAATCAATCCTATGCATAATTGGTATTGCTGCAGCCTACCGACAAACTATAAAATGATCACATTACTTATCACATAGTGAACAGCATAAAAAGGCTAAATGCAAAGAAAATGACAAAATTTCAATTGTTGCTAATTTGGTGCAAAAGTAAAATAAAAAATTGAAAAACCTATATAAAGTATGGCATTACCATAATTTTACTGACCCATAGAACAAAGTTATCACAGTATGTTTACCATATGGTGAATGGTGTAAATTTAAAATGCAAAAAAGAGTTATTGTTTTTTTTTTCCTAAGAGTTAATTAAAAGTTACACAACAAGTTAGGTGTACCCCAATATGGTGGCATTCAAAAAAATAAAACTCGTCTCAAAAAAAGCAAGCCCTCATATGTCGACAGAAAAGTAAAAAAAAAAAAAAAAAAAAGTTGCAGCTCTTGGTGTGACCATTATCAAAATCCCCAAAAATTGCTTTGTCCCTAAGGAGTTAAATATAAGGAGACACCGATTCCACCTGAATTTTGGTGCATAATGCAAGCAGTGAGAAAGGTCTTAGTGGGAAATAGCAATAAAGAAATGTCACCAAATCATGCTGGAAGCAGGAAAAACGGAGGCTTGTAGAAACCAGGAGCAAGACGAGAACTGGAGACCACACAAGTTCTACCAGTCTGTGCCAATTGAATGGAATGTGCAGCTGCAAACAAAGGTGTTTGAGGAACAACAGCCAAGTCATTGAGATCTGCTTCCTCAGCACAGTACAAGTGCTTCCTGCCAGATGGGCCCAGAACACATGGTCAAAGCTGTGGAGACCCCACCCCCAGTACCCTATTGTCACAGATGTCACCTTACCATATAAAATACTCAAATTCCTCCATAGATTATATGCCAAGTCATTAGATGTTCTGAGACTGGCACCATACACTGGTGGCTTCTACAGGAAATCCTAGCTGAAGACCCCGTCCTGTGAGCGGGAAATGTCTCCATATCACTTCTTCAGTACTGGAGATGCCATAGAGACATCTGACTGCAGTAAGTTTACATTAGTATGAGTGTCTCGGCTATCAAAGGGAAAAAGGAGACCCAAGTACAAAACAGCATGCTCTATATACGGCAAGGTTGCTATGGGTCGTGTCAGGCGAGGTTGCTATGGGTCGCGTCAGGCGAGGTCGCTATGGGTCGCGTCAGGCGAGGTCGCTATGGGTCGTGTCAGGCGAGGTCGCTATGGGTCGCGTCAGGCGAGGTCGCTATGGGTCGCGTCAGGCGAGGTCGCTATGGGTCGTGTCAGGCGAGGTCGCTATGGGTCGCGTCAGGCGAGGTCGCTATGGGTCGCGTCAGGCGAGGTCGCTATGGGTCGCGTCAGGCGAGGTCGCTATGGGTCGCGTCAGGCGAGGTCGCTATGGGTCGCGTCAGGCGAGGTCGCTATGGGTCGCGTCAGGCGAGGTCGCTAGGTGCGTCGCAGGTCGTAGTCGCAGGCGGAGGTCGCTATGGGTCGCGTCAGGCGAGGTCGCTATGGGTCGCGTCAGGCGGAGGCTTGTAGAAACAGGCAGGCAGCTGGAGCAAGTTACTCTGTGCATAATGGGTGCAGCTGAAACAGGTGTTGAGGCAACCAAGTCATTGGTCTGCTTCCAGCACGTACAAGTGTCCTGCAATGGGCCGAATACATGGCAAAGCTGTGGACCACCAGTACTATTGTACGTTACCTTACATATAAAATCTCAATCTCATAGTTCCGTCAGAGCTGAGGTGCTCATAATGGGTCGGTCGACTATCGAGGAATCCTAGGTGTAAGCCGTCATGTGTACGGTCGCTATGGGTCGCGTCAGGCAGGTGCTATGGGTCGCGTCAGGCGAGGTCGCTATGGTCGCGTCAAAGGCGAGGTCGCTATGGGTCGTTCAGGCGAGGTGCTAATGGGTCGGTCAGGCGAGGTCGCTATGGGTCGGTCAGGCAAGGTCGCATGGGTCGCTGTCAGGCAAGGTCGCTATGGGTCGGTCAGGCGAGGTGCATATGGGTCGTGTCAGGCGAGGTTGCTATGGGTCGTGTCAGGCGAGGTTGCTATGGGTCGTGTCAGGCGAGGTTGCTATGGGTCGTGTCAGGCGAGGTTGCTATGGGTCGTGTCAGGCGAGGTTGCTAGGTCGCCAGGCGGTGTATGGGCCGCAGCATCTATGGTCGTGTCAGGCGAGGTTGTCTAGGGTCTGTTAGGAGGTGCTATGGGTCGTGTCAGCGGGTGCTATGGTAGATGGGTTTAGGCGAGGTTGTATGGGTGTGTCAGCGAGTTGCTATGGGTCGTGTCAGGCAGGTTGCTATGGTGTCATGGCTGAAATAGCTACTATTTGATCTCTGTATGACCGTATAATTTATACCTACTTATTGCTACTTATGCTGCTGTTTTAGCTTATTATCACTTGATGGTGAGGCCCCATCACATTTTGTCCTGGGGCCAAATGAATTCGAGTGACGCCCCTGTGGGCCATGTTGTGTTTGAGACATTTGACTGCAGTAAGTTTTCATTATTATGAATATGTCTGATATCAAAGGCAAAAAAGGAGACCAAGGTTACGGGCCGCGTCGGGTCAGGCGGCTACGGGCCGCGTCGGGCCAGGCGGCTACGGGCCGCGTCGGGCCAGGCGGCTACGGGCCGCGTACGGGGTCAGTGCGGTCAGGCGCAGGCCGTCGGGCAGAGCCAGGCTGCCGTTTGCCATACACATGTAATAGCTGCAGGGATTCATCACTCGTGACTCCCCACTAAACAAGCACTCATGGACGGGCTAAGTATGCAGGTTTGTTTTAGTAGGAAGATAAGAGCAAAGATTCAGACCTGCTAATAGTACCATTCCCAAAGCTTCTTTCTCTTGATGGTAGATAATGCAGACTTTCAGGCTTCACTGTACACATCATATACAGTCACCTTTCATTTAGTTTATCCAGTCAGGTTTAGAATAGGTGACATGCAAGACTGTCTTCTGCCATTTGGTGACTGTATTTATAGACAGAAGCCATGTCATTTTGGTCTCTGTTTAGGTGGTACACACCTGGGTTTGGGACACAGGTATCCATAAGGCTATATATCTGAGTCCACCAGTAAAAAGCTTGACAGACACCTTATACTATATGAACATTTAATTTAATTGGAAGACATTACAAAACTGCAAATAGGTGATACAACCAATCTGTACACAAACCAAGCAGATTTACTCCACACTGACCACCCAAAAAAAGAACCCCCCTACTATTCAGATGGAAATCCGCCAGGTCCGCAACACACAAGCCAATGGTTGCTGGATATGCCAGATGAGTCTGGTCAAAGTGGCCATAGACTGTGATGTAACTGCTGCCTCAGGACTAAGACGTCACAGAGATGCAGTGTATCCTATGTGTGATACAGGATCTGGCCATAGTCCAGCAGATCCAGGGTGACCCATCTATGATACAGGATCTGCCCACAGTCCGGTAGATCTAGGGTGTCCCATCTGTGATACAGAATCTGGCCAGAGTCCAGCAGATCTAGGGTGTCCCATCTATGATACTGGATCTGGCCAGAGTCCAGCAGATCTAGGGTGTCCCATCTATGATACTGGATCTGGCCAGAGTCCAGCAGATCTAGGGTGTCCCATCTATGATACTGGATCTGGCCAGAGTCCAGCAGATCTAGGGTGTCCCATCTGTGATACAGGATCTGGCCAGAGTCCAGCAGATCTAGAGTGTCCCATCTGTGATACAGGATCTGCCCAGAGTCCAGCAGATCCAGGGTGACCCATCTATGATACAGGATCTGGCCAGAGTCCAGCAGATCTAGGGTGTCCCATCTGTGATACAGGATCTGCCCACAGTCCGGCAGATCTAGGGTGTCCCATCTGTGATACAGGATCTGGCCAGAGTCCAGCAGATCTAGGGTGTCCCATCTATGATACAGGATCTGGCCAGAGTCCAGCAGATCTAGGGTGTCCCATCTGTGATACAGGATCTGGCCAGAGTCCAGCAGATCTAGGGTGTCCCATCTGTGATACAGGATCTGCACACAGTCCGGCAGATCTAGGGTGTCCCATCTGTGATACAGAATCTGGCCAGAGTCCAACAGATCTAGGGTGTCCCATCTATGA
Organism: Phyllomedusa bahiana; assembly: GCA_025379985.1. Classification (NCBI taxonomy): domain Eukaryota; kingdom Metazoa; phylum Chordata; class Amphibia; order Anura; family Hylidae; genus Phyllomedusa; species Phyllomedusa bahiana. The sequence goes on along the minus strand of JAODAL010003778.1, from coordinate 38,654 downwards.
TACAGGATCTGGCCAGAGTCCAGCAGATCTAGGGTGTCCCATCTATGATACAGGATCTGGCCAGAGTCCAGCAGATCTAGGGTGTCCCATCTGTGATACAGGATCTGGCCAGAGTCCAGCAGATCTAGGGTGTCCCATCTGTGATACAGAATCTGGCCAGAGTCTAGCAGATCTAGGGTGTCCCATCTGTGATACAGGATCTGGCCAGAGTCCAGCAGATCTAGGGTGTCCCATCTGTGATACAGGATCTGGCCAGAGTCCGGCAGATCTAGGGTGTCCCATCTGTGATACAGAATCTGGACACAGTCCAGCAGATCTAGGGTGTCCCATCTATGATACAGGATCTGGCCAGAGTCCAGCAGATCTAGGGTGTCCCATCTGTGATACAGGATCTGCCCACAGTCCGGTAGATCTAGGGTGTCCCATCTGTGATACAGGATCTGCACACAGTCCGGTAGATCTAGGGTGTCCCATCTGTGATACAGGATCTGCCCACAGTCCAGCAGATCTAGGGTGTCCCATCTGTGATACGGATCTGCACAGTCCGAGATCTAGGTGTCCCATCTGATACAGGACTGCCATAGTCCAGCAGATCTAGGGTGTCCCATCTGTGATACAGGATCTGGCCAGAGTCCAGCAGATCTAGGGTGTCCCATCTGTGATACAGGATCTGGCCAGAGTCCAGCAGATCTAGGGTGTCCCATCTGTGATACAGGATCTGCACACAGTCCGGTAGATCTAGGGTGTCCCATCTGTGATACAGAATCTGGCCAGAGTCCAGCAGATCTAGGGTGTCCCATCTATGATACAGGATCTGGCCAGAGTCCAGCAGATCTAGGGTGTCCCATCTTGATACAGATCTGCCAAGTCCGAGATCTAGGGTGTCCCATCTATGATACTGGATCTGGCCAGAGTCCAGCAGATCTAGGGTGTCCCATCTGTGATACAGAATCTGGCCAGAGTCAAGCAGATCTAGGGTGTCCCATCTGTGATACAGGATCTGGCCAGAACGTGGCAGATTCAGGGTGTCAGCTCTGAGATACAAGACTGGGTAGCAGAAATGATTAGTAATTATAAAAATGTTATATCATCACCACTGTAATGCACAGTTTCATGGAGTGCGGCTTTAATTGAAGCAGGTTTTATTTCAGTGCCTTTATTTACTTAGAATATATATATATATATATATATATATATATATATATATATTGCCTCTGCTTAATTCTAGCTAAGACAACTCCTTTAAAACCAGGGTCAGGTCGTGTGGCACCCTAGACAGTGATGCCAGTGTCAGTAATATACAGTGATCACCTTCGTAGGCTCAACAGGTAGCCCCAATATATTCTTTATTGATGCTGCAGGAAAAGCTTGGATCAAGTAACACTGAGGTTTCCCCTGAATAACTTCTTCTCCGGGGGCCCTAATAGATTCATCCCTTTAGCCCCCCTGAGCAAAGTCTGCAAGTGAAAATGGGGTTGTCAAATTACCTGTTACTGTATAGTACAGAACAAAAGGTTGTCCAAAAACACAGAAATGCTGCTCTCAGGACTGTGCAAACCACAAGACCGTATGGAATAAAGCATAACACACACACATATATGTACATACACACACACACACATATATATATATATATATACACATACATACATACATACATACATACACACGAATATACACATACACACACATACATAGATATAACATAACACTATACATCATGCAGGAAGAAGTGTTATCCTGAAGATCCATGCCTCCATTACTTACTGTCCACCCTCATGTAATGGTCTGGGAGCCCTCTGACTGTGGAGCCATCGTATATGTACACATGCTGATACTGCTGCTTACATTAGGGAAACTTGTACTGAAACTCCCCTGGCTCCATAGAGAGCAGCTTGGGTTCTACCTTGACAATGGAACATTCCATTCCCAACTACAAATAGGGGAGCACAGGACAGAGACTTGTGACTTTCCCACGTGAACAATGCATTCTAAGAGCAGTGAAACTACTTTAGTACATAGCAATGGAGCTCCATTCGTGGTCTGTGACACTGTCACTCCCAAAAAGTGAACCATCATTGTTTACCCTAATGTATCTGCTAAAAGCCAAGGATGACAAAGCACCCCCCCCCCCCCCCAGGCCTGTGAACTCACAGAGGCCCCCTCCCCGCTCTAATCTGGACCATTGTCTAAGCTTAGTGGGTATAATTAGCCTAACAAAGCAGAGCGACCCTACCTGAGAGGAAGCGGAGCCCTCCACAGCGCACAGGCTGCACTCACATCATACACTCAGGCAGTTTCAGACTTTTATTCTGTTGGGTTTAGTACATCCACACTAGGCTGGTTTGTATCATGAATACAAAAAACAAACAATTACAGCAACCAGGCTCCATAATGGAAAGCACAACTCCCATCGGTTTGGGTCATTTATGGATTTTTAATGATGTACATATTTATATGGTGGTTTTTCAGGGTACACTATATATAGGTGTGTGATGGTATGTATGTATGCATGCATGCATGCATGCATGCATGTATGTATATATATCTATATATACACACACACACAAAATAAATATATATATGAATGTGTGATGTATGTATATTATACATGTGTGGAGGATGTATGTATATTTATGTGTGTTTTTCAGGGTACACTATATATAGGTGTGTGTGATGTATGTTTGTGTATGTGCATATATATATATTATATATATATATATATTAACAAACAACACACACACAAAATAAATATATATATATATTATATTGAATGTGTGGGATGTATGTATATTTTATTATATATATATATATATATATATATTATAGGTGTGTGGGATGTATGTGTGTATATATATACACAAAATTTGTATATATATATTATATATATATATATATATATATATAATATATATAATATATATATATATATATATATATATATAACCAAACGTGGCTGGGCCTTTCAGCATGACAATGATCCCAAGCACACCGCTAGGGCAACGAAGGAGTGGCTTCATAAGAAGCATTTCAAGGCCCTGGAGTGGCCTAGCCAGTCTCCAGATCTCAACCCCATAGAAAACCTTTGGGAGGGAGTAGAGAGTCCGAGTTGCTCAGCGACAGCCCCAAAACATCACTGCTCTAGAGGAGATCTGCATGGAGGAATAGGCCAACATATCAGCAACAGTGTGTGCCAACCTTGTGAAGACTTACAGAAAACATTTGACCTCTGTCATTGCTAACAAAGGATTTATTACAAAGTATTGAGAGGAACTTTCATTATTGGCCAAATACTTATTTTCCACCATAATTTGCAAATAAATTCTTTCCAAATCAGACAATGTGATTTTCTGGATTTGTTTTCTCATGTTGTCTCTCATAGTTGAGGTCTACCTATGATGTCAATTACAGGCCTCTCATCTTTTTAAGTGGGAGAACTTGCGCAATTGGTGGCTGACTAAATACTTTTTCCCCCCACTGTATGTAAAAACGTATCCATTAAAGGGGTTTTACCACTAAGTAATATTGATGTGGGAAGCTTGCAAATTAAATAATAAGCATTTTCACCATTCATTATTATTAAAAATTCTGTACCATTTTTGTTTTAGCTGCTATCTTAGTGGCTCATAGTGTACAGCTCATCTTCAGGGATATAACCAGTGACAAGATCTCCTCAGTCCTGGTCACACATGCTCAGACGTCACCTCTCCTCTCAGGCAGCTATTGTCAGTCTCTTCCCTGCCTAGTAATCACATACACTCACTGCTGAGCGAGTGTTCAACCCCAGGTGCTGTCATTGTACTCCTGTCCTCTGTACTCCTTAGTCATTAGTCAAACAGTGCAAATAAATAAAATTAAAAAAGAAACCTCAATCAGGTATGTGCACCGAGAAGAAAACAATCCACATGTGGCTCCTGCTGTGGTTTGAACCTAGAACCCCAATGATGGAAGGCAGAAGCACTAACCATTAAGCTACTTTGTAGCTACTTACATAAACAGCCCTTTGTCTGTCTAGAGTGAGCACACTGTGGGGAAAGGCATGGTGATGTCAGCCTGCTGGGTCACATGATATACAGATCAAACAAATCACACACGCCCCCTTTTGAGAACACTGAAAGCTGAAGCTGGATAAAGCAGGTATGAAATAAACATATCCAAAAATAATGCTTTACGTTTGTATATGTTTCTCATTGATGCTCAAAAAAAATGTATATGTCAGATATACATTTTTTTTAACAAGGTCGAAAACATAGTATTCTATATTTTTTCATCCTTTATGACAATAAAAACCTATGTATGCACAGCAGAGTCTAAAGAACGTGCTGTGAATGGGGCCTAACAAGCATTTTGGTGGTGTTACATTTCAAGCTCCTACATAGAAGACTGTGAAAAACCTGCCATAAAAACACAATGTACCCACAACATGCTGCATTTCAAGAAAAAACTGACCCAGAAAACGCTGCACATGCAGTTTAAAGGGAATCTGTCGCCAATTTTTTTTTACTTATTAAATCAAGCCCCTGATCCATATTCTTTCCCCTCAGTCGTTTTTATTTCCTGATTGTAGATTTCTCTATTCGGCCGTCTATATATGATTGTGGGGAAGACATTCTTGCTTGCACTGCTTTACCAGCAGTCAGAGAGATACTTTACAGCAGCTTCATGCACATAGGATTCTTAAGACAGATTCTGTCCCATAGACGTCTATAGGAGAGTTTTCACTGTGCAGGAAGGGGAGAGGGGGAGCTGTGACATCTCTTATTGTGACTGGTGGATTCTGTGTTATCTGTTCACATTGGTGTCTCCTTTCAGTGTGACCCTGCTGTTACGGATAATGAGCACACTGCTGAAAAGCTCTCTAAACAGAGCAGGAATTGTCAGACGACTATTAGGCCTAGTGGCCAAAGTGAAAACTGCCTTTAAGAAGAGGAAAAACTGCAGTACAGACTTTTCCTATAGACTGTGGATAGTTAGATTTGGCCATTTTCCATTCAGTGATTGACAAAGTATTAATGTAAATGGTATTACTATGACTTTATGTGAACGTGGTCGCAGTAGTGGAGTCACGTTCTTGCCTGCAGTAAATCCAGAAAATGATGAACTGCCAATCTCTATTATGCCACAAGAGGGGAGTACAACAGATGATTCTGATAAACACACACTAAAAATCCTGAAGTACACAGGCCGACTAAAGTGTCATTAGCAGTGCTGTAGGAAAACCACAGCATCCTGTGAACAGAAAGGGACAGCTGACCTGATCCCTCCAGGAGGTGACAGTAACTTCTCACACATGATTGGCACTACACTGACTGAGCAATGAGCTGCAGTGTAGTTTGTTGCCTAATGGGAGCAGCTACAGGACAGCATGTGATGCTACTCATTAGTATTTAGCGAGTGCTTGGTAAAGTCTGCCAGGCCAGACATGAACCTTTCTTAAGTTTATTAGACTATACACAATCAGTGTCGGACTGTGGGGACAGTGGAGCTCACTCCAGGGGGCGCCCGCCGGTGGAGCTCACTCCTGGGGGGGGGGGGGGCCCCGCCGGTGGAGCTCACTCCTGGGGGGGGGGGGGGGGGGGCCCGCCGGTGGAGCTCACTCCTGGGGGGGGGGCCCCCGCCGGTGGAGCTCACTCCTGGGGGGGGGGGGGCCCGCCGGTGGAGCTCACTCCTGGGGGCCCACCGGTGGAGCTCAATCTTGAGGGCCCGCCACTGGAGCTCAGTCTTGAGGGCCCGCCACTGGAGCTCACTCTTGGGGGCCCGCCGGTGGAGCTCACTCTTGGGGGCCCACCGGTGGAGCTCACTCTTGGGGGCCCACCGGTATAGTTCATTCCTGAGGGTCCACCAGTGAAGAGGATTCTTTGGGCCCACCATTGGAGTTACTAATAAATGTGGTGTAAATAAATAAATAAATAAAGTGTAAATAAATGAATAAAATGTGACATTTTGGGCCACATGTATGAAACTGTTTAGGTCTAAAACTCACTCTTTTGCCCATTGTAACCTATAGGCAAAAAGGTGAGTTTTAGACCTAAACAGGTTCATACATGTGGCCCTTTGTGCCAGAAATGCACCACACTTTGGCACATTTTATGACGGAAATGCATTAGTAAATCTCCCCCATTGTGTCCGTTTTCATATGAAACAAATATGGTGTCTGGAAGGAAAATGCAGTAAAAAAGTGATGCCACACTCAGTTTATGCTTCTTGTGCTGCATGATATTTTTTATAGTGTTGTGTGCATAAGGCCAAAGTGAGTTGACATAGGCAGCATGGTAGCTCATGGGTTAGCAATGCTACCTTGCAGTGCTGGGGTCCTGGTTTTAAATCCCACCAAAGACAACACCTACAAGGAGATTGTATGTTCTCCCCATGTTTATGCGGGTTCCTCTAGGTACTTCGATTTCCCCCCAAACTCCAAAAACATAAAGCTAGGTTAATTTTGACCCCCAATGGTGATCAGGTGTAACAACAAGCTCTGTACAGCGCTTTGGAATGTGCCAGCACTATATATACATTTTACACTGGGGAACACTCATTTCAGCGCCTTAAACATGGGAACTCTTTTTGAGTATATTTGGGATGCTGATTCTGATAATGACCCCGATTTCCCTTATCAGCTCTAGTTTTGGAGATCCAGCATTGCCACCTTACCAAGTACATGCTGTTGAAAGTAGTGATCACTCAATATTGTACTACAGGAATATTGGCTGAGGAGCTCCACAGATTTTCTCCCTTCTAAGCCACTCTCGCCTCTCACCCAGCCAACCAGTTAGTTCTATGCTGCACTGACGAGGGGCAAATACCCCTAAACAGCTGTATGTAGATGAACTTAACTGGTTTGGCTTAAATTCCTTTCACACTGAGAGCTACATGTGAATTGGGGATAACTATATCCAGTAGAGTGCGCTGTGGAGTTCCTCAGTTCTTTTCCCATAAGCCTTTGCTTTATGCAAAACAGTCAGTGAGGTCTGAAAGGCAAGTTAATCCTCACACCGACCAATTTAGTGGTGGCTCTCCCAAAGGAGAGATTTTCCTCCTTCTAAAGAAATTTTGCAAATTTATGTGAAATAGAAAAGACATGTATGAACCTGTCTGTGACATTTTTTGGCGTATCTTGTGCCAAAAAAATGTTGTAGCACTGTTCCATAGATGTATGAACAACTGTATGCATAAACTTGGCACAGTCTGCACTAGACACTAGTTTGGCGCAAAACTGCCATACAAAATTTGGCATATAACATCTTTATATATACTGTCGTATTATACACCCCTCTATATTGATTTAGAACTGACATGTCGGCGCCAGGATTCATACATGTCACCCATACATTTTAGAACATTTAAATAACACATGCAAACAAAAACATGAATGTGCATGAGCACTACATACCTATACACAAATGAATCACAAGAACAATGTAAAATCATGTCATCCACATCTCAAACTCGAGCTGCTAGAACAAAATGGATGGGATTTTCAGATTCAGCAGCACTGAAATACCCACAATAAGGTCAAAATTTCTCAACAAAATTTTTGTTTTTACTCCCCAGTGTAATAAATGAAAGTTGACGCTCTTAAAAGACATGAACCTGAAGCACTTCTGCTCCAATGACTGACACAAAGCAAAATGGCATTAGCTTCTTAGTTTCATTCATGTGATTAGAAGGGACAGTGGAGATCATCTATAATACAGACTATAAAATAATGCAGAGAAACGTATGGAAAACATAACTGGAAGTGTAATCCCAGAAAGTCCGGAGCTTCTAGAGAACGGCTCCATTCTGCTGACATTTTCCATTTTGCGTTCCTTAGACGTGTGCATATGTTCTGGGAGTAGAACGCTTAGAAATTCTGAGTCTAATCCCCAGATCTCACACCAGCAAAGACAGAATGAAAAGAAGCACCAGGATAAAGGTGCAGAGCGGCTGGCTCTGCTGTGCCAAGGTCATCAGGACCCAGTGGGTGCAGGAATGCAGGGTATTTACTGCCGTCTAGGCCTTCAAGCTGCACACAAAGGGCCCATGCAGCAGGAGAACCTTACACACCCAGGAAAGGTTTCATTAAGGCTTTTGGCCCGATTAGCAGGGAGGCGACAGAATGCAGAGATACCAACAGGATCTGTCACTTGTAGAACAAGCACCGAGCTAGGGACAATCTGGAAGCAAAATCATCTCCGGCCCCAAAATATTATGACCCAGGAGGTTATGGCTGCTGCTTCTATGTTTCTCTCTCTTTCCCTCTTTCTATTGTCAGTATTTTTATATTTTCGGGGTCTGTTAGTGGCAGTCTTATTGCTGGCTCAGCTACATATCGCTTTATTCCAGTGCCTATATCTATGCAAAAGAATTTTGGCTTTACCTGGTGTCTCTGGGAAGAAGATCCAAATTGCAGAGGCCACTGGAGAATGAGCGGCAGCAGCGGAAAAGATCGGCTATATTAACCTCTTCATGTCAGCTGGTCATAATAATAGGGCCCTAAGTTTGTTTTTCCTCCCTGCCTTCCAAGAGCCATCATTTTTTTATTTTTCCATCCACATGAGGGCTTTAATTTCGTTGGACAAGATGGGACTTTCAAAAGGTGTCATTAACCGTAACATAGAAAATACAGGGAAACCGCAAAAAAAGAGTCTACTTGCGTCAGGTTTGCAGGGGTTTTTACGGTCTTCACTCTTCGGTATAAATGTTGTATTAGAATATGTTCACACGGCTTAAATTGCCGCATATTGCGCTTTATACACGGCGTAATAAGATCCACAATTACGGTAATTCATAGCTCTCATAGCAGGCTATGGATCATGTGTCTCGCCGTGTGTACAATACGATCAGGGGGGAGAATTGACATGTCAATTGTTCATGGCGCATATGTGCCTCGAACAATGCATGTCAATGGGGCCGGCGGGCTGACGGCCCCTCGTGCTTTGGAATTATGCGCTTATCCATGTGGTTCCAAAACACACGGCGTATACAATACGCTCCGCAACGAGCCATGTGAACATACCCTTATCTGTACTCTGCAGGTTGATCCAATTCTGGCCATACCTCATTTCATATGTTTTAGTACAGTAAAACAAAATCCAAACATTCGCTATTCCTTAAAAAAGTGCTGCAGCGCCATTTTCTGCAACCAATCACTTTTTTATACTTTCACCCATGGACCTGAGTGGGCTGGTTTATTTTTTATTGGTATAATTTGGGGATAGACCTTTTGATGACTTTTTATTCCAATTTTTAGGGGATGTGAAATGGTTTTAAAAAACTGCAATTTTGGTCGTATGGAATTTTCTTCTTCTATGGTGATCAGACTTTACGGACGCAGCTCTACCAATTCTATGTAACTTTTTAAATATTTTTTATTTGTAAAATGGCAAAAGGGAGGAGGATTTGAACTATTAATGTTTTTTTTTTTTTTTCTTCTATACTTTCAAACTTTTATTTTTTTCAGTTGAACTTTGAATTCCTCTAAGGTACTTGACCACTAGAGGGTGCAATCATTAGTACATCCTTCTGTAATGTATAAACAATGCAGAAGGGTGTTCAAAGATGGCGGTTCTAGTGCTTCCTGTCAGGGGCACAAAGTGTGAGAACTGCATACATAGCAGCAAAGGAAGCCTTCATACGGCTTCCAGCTGCCATGTCAACCAATCGGCACCCTGCGATCTCGCCACGGGGGTGCCGATCAGAGTGCGAAATCTTAAGGGTTAAACCGTAGGGAACGGAGCCGGCCACATTCCCTGCGTGTGTCAGCTGCAATTAGCAGCTGATACCAGCCTTCTGTGTAGTAAGATTACCAAGTAATCAGCTACATAGAACGTTGCCGGCACCAGGATGTATGGGTACATCCTAAGTCGGAAAGGGGTTAAAACTGCCTCTGAAATCTTACGCAAATCCTTATTGGACGTCTAAAGACAATATTGGTTGATAGACCTTATTTGATTGATTCCTAGTGTGTAATAGGGACCTTCTATCACCCTATTATTATTCACGCTCTTCAGTTCTGTAATCCACACTATTCGATTTTTTACGTCAATTTTTGTGAATATTTCTTTCATTTATTTAGGCCATTACACATTTGTATTCCAGCATTTTTATATACATCAAAATAAGCAAAGCAATTATTCAGATAAAGATTAAAATAAACCTGTGGTGTCCAGATCTCTTGATAAAAGATGCATTTAGTCCATCATGTTTTGACAAAAAGGGGGGGGGGGACCCCCGAAACGTAGCAGGAGTCTGCACACAAAAGTCTCAGCGCGAGGAGCTACAGATGTAAAGACCAATCTGGAAAACGTGATGAACCAAGTGCATCCGTCCTTGGTAGAACGATATTGGCAGAAAATCTTCCGACACTTGGGAATATTTCAAACTGGCCTCAGCCAGCTTTATTGAGGCACACAGTTTACATAAAACAAAAACACATAAAAAAAAATCTTCGGCCATCCGGCCACTAGCAGTCTCTGTCCAGAGGTCTGTGCCTGTCACACAGCACCTCAAAGTTAGTGTCCTCACTGTGTACCAGGCTTCCCTTAGGCCTCTGGGGGCCAGAGCTCTCTTCCCAGCAATGCTGCTCCAAACGTCCAGGTAGCAACCAGGCCCCCTGCTCACCTGGAGTACCAGCCTTTTAATAGGCCTAGTAAGACCTGGCACTGGAACGTGGAGACGGCCTCCCAACGCTATGACTGTCCTGGGAAAGGAAACCCATACCTGGCTGCAAGGCAGCCATACTAGCTACATGTTTCAGTAACCTATTGCTACTGACACCAAAAAGTTTCCTTCCCCCACCGAACCCAGGTTTTTGGTGGCATGTCTGTAGCAGGTATCCTGCTGAATTCCACGTAGTGGCAGAAACATGCAACTGCACAAGGTCACTCTGCCACAGGCCCTTACCGGTGACCAAAGGAGCCGCTCATCGTGGCACATGTGAAGAGCAGTACAGGACATGTAGTACCGCACTGTACTGTAGAGAGGTGCTACTAGACCGCCAATCACTGCACAAACTTCACTAACACAGATGATTTACAAGTAAAATGTCCATGATGATTGGTTGGGCGAGTGTCTGGGACATTGCATCTTGAAACACACTCAACATTCAGTGTCCCAGGAAAGACTATTGTATGTAGAAAATATTGTACCCTGAGGAAATTGTACCCTGAGGGTCTACTGTAGAAGGCAAGACATAAGATGCTATAAAATCTCACTCCTATGCTGTGGACATTTTAAATTCCGTTGAAGCATGTCATTTTTGTGGTGGATTGTACACAGATTCATTGCAGATTTTCCCCATTCACTTTAATATGGAAGAAAAAAATCTGCAATAAAATCTGAAGCAGATTTCTTGCAGATCTGCAGCAAAATACAAGAATGTATTCCAAACGGTTATTTTCTTAGCTTTTTTTTCAGCTTTCAGTAGGAAAATTGGCACAAAAACCTGCACAATTCTGTGTGGATATGTCTTGCTGTTTTTTTTTGTGTGTGCAAAAATAGGTTTGACTCATATGAACTTATCCTTGAAGTGACCTACACTATTGAAACAGGGTCGTCCACTGCTTGATGTCAGTAACTCTGTAGTGATAGGGTCCTATCTTCATGTCCAGACTATGAGCCCACAGCGGGATCATGTGCTGGGCCGAAGGTGAATAAAAGTAATATTAATACTAATGATAACAATATAAAAATATTTCAGAAAACAAACCACAATCCTGTATCTACTGCCTCAAAGCATTATAAAGAATTCCTGTTTTTCTTTGCTTGGTGCTGCTATCTTATCAGAAGGAAGCCAGACTGAGGCTTCCAAAAAAAGAACACTATTATTTGTCACAGGAAACCTGCAAGTCCCAGCATCACTTTAGACTACATACAATCATTTATTGTCAGAGAACCCAGGGCTATGGTTACTAAAATGATTCTATGAAAAATTGGAGATCCAGGTGATGACTTTGCTAGGCAATGTCAAGTAATGGTGGCCACCAAACTAGAACGGTCCCCATTTTAGTGCTGTCCTCCATTTGCTCATATTCAGCATTTTGCTTTAAAATGTGCATGACCCCCAGTATAGAAGTACATCTAGATAGGGCTGGGTACACAAATGGGTCGCAGTTGAAAAGAATGACCGATACCAGTGAAGAGACGATAGGAGGCGCTTGCATACCTCCCAACTGTCCCTATTTTGGAGGGACTGTCCCTATTTTTAACCCTTGTCCCTCTGTCCCTCTTTGCTCTATAAATGTCCCTCCTTTTCATTTGAGAAATAGATTTGAGTCAATAAACTGACTATCTTGCTTTAAAAAGTATCTGATGGCTTAGTACCTGTATATTACAGAACAATTGACTTAATATTTCATCATTGGACACAATGCAATCCTGAGATGTGTCCCTTTTTGGCTGTCTAAAAAGTTGGCATGTATGTGTATGGGCGTGGTTAGAGGTGTGTCCTGTGTGATGTCATGTGTTTGGCCGTGGTTAGAGGTGTGGCCTGATGTGTCCTTCTTTGCAATCTCTAAAAGTTGGGAGGTATGCACTTGTGCAACAAGGTTTCTTTCTAACATTTGTTTTTTACGCTTCTGTTTGCTCTTTTAATTTAGAAACAATACACAGATCCAGAAACCTAAGGGCTTGTTCACACTGAGTTTTCACTCCGTGTTACAAGCGCTTTGTAGATGTTGTCATGCAATTCTTTTCAAGACAGACCCGAGCGGCGCTTTTGAAACACGCAGCGGCGATCTCTCATCTGAACGCCGCAGCGTCTTCCTAATAGCGAGCAGTGATAAAGTCACTGCTAATTGTGTAGATCCGTTTTGGGGTACGCTCTGTTAGTCCTCAAAACGGATCTAGAAAGCGTTTGTGTAAACTCCGTGTGAACAAGCCCTTACAGGTCTATGAGAGACAGAAGTCTTGCTGGTTGGTAGGTGATCACATACTTATTTCATGCAATAAAATACACAATTATAAATCATACAATGGAATTTTGTGGATATTTTTTTTAGATTCTGTCTCTCACAGTTGAAGTGTTCCTATGATAACAATTACAGACCGCTCCATCCTTTGTAGGTGGGAAAACTTGTAAAATCACCAGTGTATCAAATATTAGTGTATATTTATTATTTTCCCCACTGTACAGCCCACTAAACAATTTCTAGCGGCCTATAAACAAGACCGCAATAGGGTGGGGCTTGCATAAGCCCGTGTTCCCAATGGTCCAGGGGCATTCCAATATGATGCAGGGGTGGTTCCAGGTGGTCAAAAGGTGTCCCAAGCAGCTTTAACCCACTCCTCCCTTCCACCTACTGCCAAGTTGTACAGGTCCAGTTTAGGCCACTCCAAGCTTCCATCAAAGGAATCACACAAGTCCAATGGTTAGAAAAATTAACAGACATGTTTCCTCAGCTTCTTTAATCAATGGGGTGCTGTGATTGAATATAATAAGAGCCGGCAACCAAGGTCTGTCTCCACTGGCATCAACTACTAACCTGTGAAGTGTTGTGGTTCTCTTCTTGTGCGAGTGCGCGCACGCACGCACGCACACACCCAACACACACACAACAAAGATGAGCTTTCAACATGTAGGGAACACTAAATGAAGACCTTTCCAAAAATATTGCTTTGTTCATTTTTTTTGATGTTGAGGAGCTACAAATGATTTTATCACCTTCTGAGGGCTTTCAGGTTTCTCTAGTTACTGACCTGTTTGCCTGCTCTCCTCTGCCATTTGTCTTGTCTGGTAGCAGTGAGTGAAGTCATCACACAGGTTGGGGCACAGAACTGCTGGCAGCCTGAGAGCTTGTGTGGTATCTGATCTTTCAGACAAAAGACACTAATAGCTACTGTTTACTTTAGCTCTGAAGCTTCTCTGGACCTCAAAGAAGGAGATTGTTTATCTAATCCATACTAATTAGCAGAAGTCTGAATACGGGAGATCAAATGCTAACTATCCACAGCTTGACGAGAAAGCGAAAGGATGCATGAAAGAAAGAATGCCGCTTTCCTCTATGAAACAACATGGTGAGACAACCCCTTTAAGCTTTGCTGCATCTATATGTATGTGTGTGTACTATTATTACACACATACATATATATGCATGTGTGCGTGTTTGTGTGTGGTATATATATATATATTTATATATATATATATATATATATATATATATATATATGTGTGTGTGTGTGTGTAGGTATGTATATACACACACAAATATACAGTAAACTGCAAATTTATAGCTCTTGAACAGTTAATGATTTTTGAACACTACAGCCACGAACTTAAATGCATTTTTTTTATATTTTATGTGATAGCGCAACACAAAGTATCTGTTAAGAATATAAATTAGAAAAGTGTGGCAGGCATATGTATTCAATCCCCCTGACTCAATACTTAGTAGGACTACTGTTAGCTGCCATGACAGCTGCAGGTCTGCTTGGTTATGTCTCTACAGCTTTGAATATCTAGATGCTGGAATTTTTGCCCATTCTTCTTTGCAAAATAGTTCTATTCAGTCAGATTGGTTGGCGACTGAACAGCAGTTTTCAAGCCCTGCCACAGATTCTCAATGGGATTTATGGCTGGACTGTGACTGGGCCATTTTAACACCTGAAAATGCTTTGACTTAAAGGAGTTGTCTCATTACAAGCTTTCAGCCTACTTCAATGTGTCTGGCAGCAAAGGATTTTTGAATTCAGGGGCATGCTTCTTGTCTGCCTTTTCTCCTCCCTCTTCCCCCCTCCCCTCAGCACACAGACAGCTCTCCTCCATAACTTCTTTAAAGCAGGGGGATTGCTGCCAGAATTAACCCTGTGTGTGCCTGCCTAGGTCTGCTGCAGGCTGCTCATTGCTAGATCAGCTGCATGGTCAGCTCCACAGGGTCAGGAGACAGGAGAGGGCTGATCTATGAGTGTGGAGAGGTCTGTGAAGCTGTGTATGCTAATAGCAGAGCAGGGGGGATGCAAGTGTTTATATACCCCCCTGCTTAGCATAGAAATCTCCATCATAAGCAACAACAAACAAACCCTATCAGAACAGACATAGGGCAGCTGTGAAGTGTGTTACTATAATTACGTGTCACTAATACAGCAGAGCAGGGAGGGATATGAACCGTTCACATGCCCCGCTGATCTGTTCTATTAGTATAGTCAGAGCTCCACAGACACATCAGGATTATAGTAACACACTTCACAGCTGTCACATCTACTGACTACAGATCAGCCTCATCTCTGCTCTCCTCAATCTGTGTAGAGAGCAGGAAGGAGCAGGCACACACAGGGTTAATCCACACAGACAGAGAAGCCAGAGCCCTACCCCTCCCTTCCCTACAGAAGCATCACAAGTAGACTCATACTGTGCAGTAGGGGCTCTGTGCTTGGACCTGTATTCAGAAACAGATGAGTCATCAGCACTGACAGCCAGTGAGATAACAATCAACAGGTCGGCTGCTATAGGGATTTCAGGAGCTGATGCACTACTACTAACAGGGATAACTCAAAATCAGTAGAACATTTCTAATGAACATATATTGCAAAGCTGCTTGTTTTTTAAAGATCTTTTAATTAAAACCCAATCATTGTAGCGAGACAACTCCTTTAAACCATTCCATTGTAGTTTTGGCTGTGTGTTTAGGGTCATTGTCCTGCTGGAAGGTAAACCTATGCCCCAGTCTTAAGTCTTCTGCAGCTTTAAAGGCTACATCTACCCTTGTTTTTTTAGTCAGATTTTTAAGTGGATTCAGTATTTAGACTCTGCAAAAATCCGACTGTAAACCATCCCCATAGACTTCAATAGAAAATCCCAGCTACACTCTACAGTGCTACGTGAGATGTTCAGAGCTTGGGCTTTTTTTTTTTTTAAAACGTAACCCTGCAATACACTTTGCCACAGCTTTATCCCTGAGCTGTCTGGTGTGTTCTTTGGTTTTTATGAAGCGGTTTGTTCACTAATCTTCTCTAACAGACCTTTGAGGCCTTCACAAAACAGGTGTTTTTATACTGAGAATAAACTACATACAGATGTACTTTATTTACTAATTAGGTGACTTCTAAAAGCAATTGGTCACACTGGATTTTAATCAGCAGTATTAGAGTACAGCGGGATATAAGAGAATACATGGTATATACAAAAACAAGCGCTGATATTTTTAGATCACATGTCATATCCGGACACTGGTCAGAAGAGATAGTGCTGGCAGTAACATTTCAGGAAACTTAGTTAAACATTATCAGTTGCACTTGATAGAAAAGTGTCAACCTCTAAACACAAGCTGTCACTCAGATTTACAGAGTTTTTGGAATGAAAATAAGACAGGTCTGTATGGCTTTGGGTTTTTTCAGCTTCTCCAATATTTTTGATACTGTGAATATTGTAGCCTAAAGCACTATTGTTGCCAGTGATATGAGACCCCCAAATTAAAACCAATAGGGTCTGACTGGTATATGTAACCTGGCATAGTTATGACAGCTCTATAATAAACCAATGCCAGAGACTAAGCAATAATATGATACATCAGAAGAGAAAGCTTTCAACCTGTAGGTGAATATATAGGTGCATAGATTATTGAATTATATATCTAACTATATTGATAACAAGATGGTGCATTGTAGAAAACTGAAAATAAGAAATGATCACACTTCCTGCTACTCTTCATCCAAAGACACAGTACCATTGTAACCAGCCGGGCTTGCAATGGTGTCAGTGTAGGATGACATTGATGGTAGCATGATCAGAGGGCAGGTAAAGGTAAGGTATGGGAGTAGAGGAGTAACCGTTGCCATTCCTTGTCATACAACATATGTATATAGTCCTAACAGAAATGAGCACTGACGAGGGCATGTGGACCACGCTCACTTATTATTGCCACATTGGCCAAGTTCTTACAAGGTTTTACCACACAAGATATTAGTTATTAGTGAATATACTTCTAGCACAGAGATTTACCACAATTAATTCTAACTACAATGACAATAATGACCATTCACTCAGGCAGGAACATTGCTGCGGGGTTCTTACCTTTTCACAACCATTTTCAGTGTTTTGTGAGATCCTTTCACCAGACAGATTGCTTCCTGGCGGTAACCGGATAGCGGTATATCATTGATATTCACAATTTCATCTCCAGCCATTAATACCTCAGCAGCTTTGCTCCCTTCTTCAACCTGCAACAAACAAATGTAGAATTTGTCACATTTACAAAGGGGCTTTCTCGCTACAAAAATCATATCTGTTATGATGATGACAGTAAAAATAAGCACTTTTGCAATTTATTTGAATTACCTAAATAATTTAGTATAGCAGGTGTGAGCTAATCTGTGGGTGTCTAGAGCTATTTCTGCAGCAAGTGGTCGGACCATAGCCCCTTTGCTGTGATTGGCTGTCTGATATGTCATTCAGCCCGTCGGGACACGCCCTCTGGATGGGACACGCCTCGTGTGCCGTGATTGGCTGCCTGCACCCTGTGCTTACTGCCCCATGAGCAGTGGAGAATGAAAGTGAAACTAGTTGCCTCAGATTTCTATAATGGCTGTGTCTGTGTAATAAACACTGTCTGAGCTCCTCTCTATGCTCATCTCCCAGCTCCATGTGAGGAATCTGGGCAATTACTGCGTCTCTAGCTGTTAGATTCACTGTCCCCCATATAACTCAGCCTTATACAATCTGTCCCCTCTGCCTCCTGTCTGATAACAGAGGGGGGAGCAGGGAGCATTTCTCACATTTGTTTCATCAGTTCAGGCTGTATGTACAAATGCTTACACCAATACAGGGATTCTGCTTACAAGGATTGGAGCCTGGGAGGGAGGTGACAGCTCTCCAGGCATGAGAACTGACCATTGCAGGAGGTCTGCATCTCCCTTCCACTACTCACAGAGAATGATAATGTCACCAGTCTTCAGTGAGGGAAGATATGCCTACCAGGGAGAGACCCGCCCCCAGATTTGATGCTGTAAGAGACAGAAACAGCTCAAGTATGCGAAAGCGTGTGGTGAGAAAACCCCTTTAAGTTATGTTCACCCGCCTGTTTTGGATGTTGTTTCTGAAGCAAATTCCATGCTGAAACCGCTTCAGAATTGGCGTCAAAAACAGACCCGCAACCCGCCTCACATTTTTTACAAAATATAACCAGCATCGCAGTGCAAACTAAACTGTTTATAAACGGCATCTTTTTTTTTTTCAGCGCTGAAAAAAAAAAAAGAACTGATATCAATTGTGAGGCGCCATTTCCGAGCAAAAAATGCCCATAGAAATCAATAGAGATCAGAAGGACAGTGTCCAACCACATCAAAATATTGTCACATGGTTTGGATGCGGTTTTGACACGGATCCGCTCCCAAATCCACAACCAAACTACAACACGACAGCATGTAATCAGTACCGAAAAACCCATTCAAATCCACACTATAAAATCACCTCTGAACACAGCTTAAAAACAACGTCTGAAATTGCAAATCCACATCCAAAAGAGGGCATGTTCACAAGTCGGAAGGAAAACTTGTGTTTCTGACATAGTTTCCTCAGCAAAATTCTGAGCTTTGACCACAGATTTCTGAGGATTTTCACTTAAAGGGGCGTCTTTTCATCTCTGCGTCAGAAGCAGGCTAGCTCCATTAAATTATGGTTATCCTGCATCCCTCCTGTGCTACCCCGGAGCGAGATTTGATGAGGATTCGCTGCAAAGAATACATTTTTTTTCCCCGTGTAGTATGGAAGAATAGCCGTTTGTTTGCACAAGGATTCGACAAGGAAGCCCAGTTGAAATCCATCATGTGAACACACTGCTACTGGCATGGTTTTTCAATGTGGATTACCCACTGTTCCCACACTGAAAATATGTATAGAAATCAATGGAGAGCAAAAAAGCAACCCAGTCACATTATAATCATCTTCGCATGGCATGGGTATGATTTAAACGCAAATCTGCACCCACATCCAACCTACAGAAACACTGCATGTAGTCAACATCCAAAAAACACATCCACACTCGCCCTGAAAAGCCACCTCTGGTAACCGCTTCAAAACTACATCTAAACTTGCAAATCCACATCCCAGAATTGCATTTATAAGCATGGTTTTTAGGTGTAGATTCTGTGCCGTTTCGCGTGGAAAATGCCCATAGAGATCAATATAGGGCAGAAAAACCGCATCCAAACCACATCAAAATAATTTTTACATGGTCTGGATGGTGCTTTGCCCAAACCCACATCCAAACCACAACAAAACAGCATGTAGTCAGCATCCGAAAACCACATCCAAATTCACACTGAAAAAACACCCCTGAAAACAGCATTAAAATCACTGATCCACTTCACAAAACTGTGCATACTGGTGTGGTTTCTAGAAGTGGGTTTCGCACTATTTCCGTGCTGAGAAAAGAAACCTCTAGGATATCAAATAGAACTACATGATTTTGGGAATTTTCAGGGTCAACCAACCTAGAACCCGGATCCTGCCCTTAATGCAAAGTTCTTGATACGAAGCTGCGGATCTCTGTACATGTCTGCTCCAGTGACCGGTATCCACCAGACTCCGGAGAGTAGCATTGAGGAGTGGATAGTATCCATAGTATACTCCGAAGGTAAAGGACTTGCGCACTATGAATGTACATAAATAGGATTTCTATGAAGACAAGTCATGGATAAATACACACTGGTCACAGAACCTGGTGGAATAATAAATGAAGCTAAAAACTATTTATTGGCTAAGTGATGAGTGTTTCTTTATTTTTAGAGATGTGTATGCACTGTACCAACACCAACATAACACGTCCAATGAAAGGTGCCGCACATAAATGATCTGGAAAGTAGGCCAAGATCAAGTTTACAAGCAGCATGGCTCCTTGACCAAACAAAAGAAAACCAGGTCATTCCGCCCATTCAAGTAATAAAGAAAAAAAAACAACAACTCACAATAAAGCTTTAGTTACCCATCTTCACCAGTTAAAGGGGTTGTCTCACTACAAGGATTGCTTTTTATGTTAAAGATCTTTCAAAAACAAGTTACTTTGTAATATATGTTCATTAACAGTGCCCTACCTATTCTGAGATACTCCCTCTTGTATGGGCTGCATCAGCTCCTCAGGTCACTATAGCTACAGACCTGTTCAATATCTCCTGATAGGCTGCCAACATGGTTGCTATAGCTACAGACCTGGCTTCTACTGCAGCCTAGTAGAAGCCAGTAAACACGCCCCTGAATTCAAAGTGAAACCAAGAAAATAGGACTGAGGTAAAGTGTATCAATGTAGTGAGACAACCCCTTTAAGTTTATGATTTAGTGTGCTGTAGAGATACAGGCTCTTGTGGTCTATAGTACTACACATTTCATGTGCCAGACACAAAACCTTATCTAGCGAGCTTTGGTGTCGGACAAATAAAACATAGATCACCATGAAACAGATCAAACAGGGTCCAGTTTGGTCTACAGAACTCTATTGCTACGCTCTGGCATACGTCAGAATACCTTCTTACAGGAGTCCGATCTACCCTGGCAGGGGACAGACAAAATGTGATAAGAACGGACCTTGAAAAAGGGGACTAGAACTTTTCCTTTGTGAAAGGCTGGGGCTTCCAGCTCAAAGCACCAAACTAAGAGAATGTTCACACTGCTAATTTTGACGCTGCTTTCCAAGCATTTCCTCGTCCAAAACAGCGTCAAACAAGCCCCCAAAATGCCCCCAGTTAATTTCCATTGATTCCTAGGTAAAACAGCGTTGTAGTTCACACACGATGAGGTTTTTCTGTGCGTTTTCCGGGCTTCTATACACACAGTTTTGGGCGCTGAAAAAGAAGTGTCATGTCAATACTTGAAGCGTTTTCAATGCTGAAAGTCCCCACAGGAATCAACGGAGAACTTCAAAAACTTCGTCCAAAACTTTGGCACGGTTTTTGCACTGGCTATGAATTTGTATGGGATTTTCAGAACGAAATCATTGTTGGAAAACTTAGTCGAAAACCTGATCTAAACCTTGTCCGAAAAGTGTTTCATTGAGGCGCTTTTCAGATGAGGTTTTGACGCTGAAAATTCATAATTCAAATAAGCCGTGTGAACATACCCTTAGTGCTTTTAATTGGTGACTTCTATGTCTCCCTATGTGGGGAACAATCAGGGGCAGCTTCCAAGAATTTGGCCCAAAGGTTAGAATTCTTGTGATTGTTGCACGTCACTCTCCTTGAAGGGGTTCTGCCATCTTGTACAATCCTCTCTGAGGCCACCTGGTAGCTCCCTATGAGGCGGCCTCAGAGACCAAGGAGATGGTCATGCTTGAGCAGTTCTCCCTTTTCCCTATAAACATGAATAGAGGAAAGCAGTGCAAGCAGTCATCTCCACATTCTCTGAGGTAGGCTTGTAAAATACCAAAATATCTAAACTGGAAATGCACAGATGGTTCATGGTACATTCATTTCAGTGCCTACTGCTGGTACAGTGCCACCAAGCTCAAGGTCCAAAGATGCCCTCAATCAATGTCATCAGTGTAAGATTACTTCCTTTCTATACTAAATAAAAATGCAATAGTATATAAAGTAATTAAATACTATCTTAGAGTATCTGAATTACATCAGTAAATGTCATCTTGTAGATGACATTTAAAGGGGTTTTGCCACGATCTCATTTCATACCTCCTGCATCCAGCTCTTCAGCTCTGTGTGCTCAGAAGGAGGTGTGTGTGATTTGTTTGAATTGCATATTATGTGACCCAGCAAGATGACATCACCAGGCCTTTCCTCTCTGTAGTCAATGAAAGGTCAGTTTATGTAAAGCATTTTGAGTAGCTAAGAAGTAAAGTTTTTGCCTCCAGGCACAAGGGTCCTAGGTTCAAATCCCTGCAGAAACCAAACATGTGCTTTTCTTTTTCTCTTTATCAATGCACATACTTCACTTGAGGTTTCTTTTCTATTTATTTGCACTGATTGACTAATTAGTAAGGAGTACAGAGGACGGGAGTAGAATGACAGCATGTGGGGTTTGAACACTCAGTAGCTCCCTGAGAGGAGAGGTGATATCTGAGCATGTCTGACCAGGACTAAGGAGCTCTCAGCCCTGGTCGTATCCCCTGGAGATGAGCTGTAAACAATGGATCACTAAAGGAGCAGCTAAAACAAAAACGGTCCAGAATTTTTAAAAATAATGATGAATGGTGAAAACGTTTGTTATTTCATTTGCAAAATTCCCACGTCAATTTTACCCCTTCAAGGCAAAGAAACATATAAACCTCTTACGAAGATAGGACAACCTCTTTGAGGTCATGTAAGTCGTTGTGATTTTATTGTAACTTGCTAATAACAAGTCATTATGAAGCCTTAAACCACATTATCGCCATCATAATTTTTAGCCCTTTACATGATCAGTAAACCTGATTTTGCTTATTCTAACCAGTGACAATGTACCAAAGCGGCCTTCATAAAATATTGAAATCTTTTATATGACAAATGTGCTAAGCCGCCCTAAGATTGTGGTCACCTATGACAGTCACAAGATAAGTCTTACCAATTACATAAATTCCACTCTTAGATGATTCACTACTAAGCAGGGCTGTGGAGTCGGTAAGCCAAAGCTCCGACTCCAACGCCTCAATTTTCCTGACACCGACTCCAACTCCTGACTCCCTCATAGATGGCGCATGTTTAAGTGATAACTTTACTGTAGTAAAATGGTAACATCAGGCTTTTAATCACCTTATGATACAATAATCAAGCTATTTAGGTAGAACAGACACTGTACAAGCCTAAAGGGTAACAATGTTTTGAACTTTGACTTTCGGGCTCCATATCTTACCATCCACTACAGCTTTGTACATGAGGCTACAATCATTTTATAGACAATCATCTTACCTATCATATACATCTATTTTTTAGTATTAGCATCTGCTTAGTTCTGCAGATTCTTGTCCTGTAACTGCATGGTTACTGTTTTGCTCCTAAAAATCAAAATTTTGCTTTCAGCTCTGCCTGAATCCTTCTGGATCCTTCTGGGCATGCTCTGGATCAGATTCAAGCGTGACTTGACCAAAATCTGATCCCAGGACTCTTCTACACGAATACAGCTTTTTCTTCATCTCTAATGGTATGCTCACACAGTATATTGCGACGCGTACAGTAAGCGCCGCAGTACACCGTGTTTCTGGAGCTCGCGGTGATCAGCACATACTCAAGAGGCGCGGGGGAGCCGGCAGTACTCGAGTGTATGAAGTAGCTCATCTTGTAGGATACGGACATATAGCTCAGCATTGAGGTCACCATCCATCCTGGTCAAGTATCCAACATCTTTGGCTGTGATCCCTTCCCATATCCTCGGGCTTCTTCCACCGAACCTGACAGTTCTTCCAGCTTCTCGATCCATTAGCCCCTTTTTCCCTTGATCTTCCTATTTGTCCCCATCAGAGCCCGGTCTATTGACTTTCATCTCATTGTTCTAAATCCCCCGTTTCCAATCTTCCATTTTTTGTACTTTTTGGCAAACTTGAGCCGACGCTTCTTATGACGAGATTGAAGTCGAGGCTTCTTCCCCTATTTTCAGGCCATCATTCCAGACCTGTGTAATGTGTATTGCCCGATGCGATTAGGGAACGTGAGAACAGGTTGTCTATTGTCCCACCACCAGGAGCAAAACAGTAACAATGCAGTTACATGAGAAGCATCTGTAGAACTCAGTAGATGCTACATAGTTGAAGGTAAAAGTTATGTATGAGAGCCAAGATGATGGTTTATAAAATGATGGGCGTCTCATGTTGAAAGCTGTCAGTGGATGGTGAGATATGGAGCCTGAAAGTCACAAGTCCAAAACATTGTTACACTTTTGCTTTTTGATGTAGAATATATTTATAGGCTATGACTTTCGAACACAAAAAACTTTAATAAATTGTAAATATGAAGTCAAAAAATTTTGCTGAAATCTGTTTGCTATGGGGGGCAGAATCTTTTCCCCTGTGGCAGTGCTTTGCCTGCTCCATGTCATCAATTACACTCCTCATGTGATGAGGCTGAAGATATGGGAGCAGTAGCACTGGTGAGACCCAATTCCTCTTGCTCTTTGCACTGCATTGAACTAACTGGACCAATTTATTATATATTTTAGGAGTCGGAGTCGGTCCTTTTTTTACCGACTCCAACTCCGACTCCTGCAAAATGGGCACCAACTCCAACTCCGACTCCACAGCCCTGCTACTAAGTATTACAAAAATATGAATTAAAATGCTAATGCTTTAAATAACTCAAGGGAAAAGAATTACTTGATGATCTAAACAGGTCATAGAAAACACCTATTGTGCAATTGCAAACTTTGCAAAAACTGCCTCTGGCAAAATGAAAATCGGGCATAAAAGAACTGGTTGTATTATGCATCAGCATTGGAGGCAAATTCCATTCTGAACCCGTGATTGCAAAGCAGGGTATGTGCAAACCTAACATGAGCGAGCTTGTCAGCAGAAGCTCTGACCCACATGTGTATCAGCAAAAACCGCTCCACGGCCAGTGACTTATTAACCAGAAACCCTGCTGCATAACGGGGGTTAGGGCAGTTGCTCGGCCTCCGTAAACATTAATCAGACGTTAAGTATTACTTGTTTTCTTAGAAAAGTTTACAAAGAATTTCAAAATATTTTATGACTGCGGTTCCATTCCATTATTTATTTGGCAGTCCGCTCTATATACAATGTACACATAATTGGAGAAGTCGCGGCAACTCCCATCAACAAGGAAGCCTGCACAATCAACATGTTCTGCTCTGTGACTGGCAAATAGGAAGCAAATCCTCCAAGGGCAAACATGGGAAGGGTGGAAATACCTTCTATTTGTTTCCAGCGTTTAATATGCCATTAAATATTAATATATGCCTAAAGCCAAAAATGAGGCTCCTGAATATTTATGTGCAGGAATAGAAACCTTTTGTCTTCAATGGATATTTCACAGAATAATTGTCAAATGTTACATCAGAGGTGAGTAGCTGTTTTGGAGTAGTGACCCAGCAGGCACTGGCACCCATAGAAGTCTATGGAGGGTTCACAAACAGCTGAGCAATTAATATTTATTACCCATTAAATGAATGGGTGATATAGGTTTCCGACTAGAATACCGTTTAAAAGCGGACTTGTGGCTATTCCTGATAGGTGTGTTTTAGTAAATCCTATTGTTGTCTGTGAAATATCAACTCCTGAACATCTTCTCATAACTCTGTGTTGTGCTGTTCTTCTGTTATATCTGAAACACATTACTGAATCGGTCAGCAGGGCTGTGGGGTCGGGGTTGTGGTGTCTAAAATGAACTGACTCGAGACTCCCAAAATATATCATAAATTGGTAAAATTAGTTCAAGAGGAATTGGGTCTGGCCAGTGCTACTGCTCCCATATTTTCAGCCTCATCACATGAGGAGTGTAATTGATGACATGGAGCAGGCAAAGCGTTACCGCAGGGGTAAAGATTCCGCTCCCACAGCAAACAGATTGACCAGATTTCAGGTAAATTTTTTACTTGCTCTCAAAGAAGTAGAAGGATTCAACCGTTCATCAAAACAGACTGTGCCCGAGGCAATTCCTTTATACCCTGACATTGTTAGAGATGTTGTCCATGTTGTCACTGCTTTGCCACCAACCCAAGTTAGTGTAGAGAGGCCGTTCCTTAGCCTGGAAATGAGATCAGATGTGAGGTCATCTTTGAAGGAGGATCTGATGGAGGCAATACTATTTCTCAGAACAAATTCCTAGACTCAACAAATGTTATTCAGAACGTTTTTGTTGAAAATGTTTTTTCCCCACTTACGTCAGTGTTTTGCATATTTACAATTTATTAAAGTTTTTTTGTGTTCTAAAGTAGTATCCAATAAATATATTTACCTAAATAGATTGAATATTGTACCATAAAGGTGAGAAAAAGCCTGATGTTACCATTTTACTACAGTAAAGTTAAAGATGTGCCATGTATGAGAAAGTTGGGAAATTGAGGCGGGGTCAGAGCTTTGGCTTACGGACTCAACAGCCCTGTCAGCTGGGTGTAAAGGGCCCTGTTCACACGGCTTATTCACCGGCGGATTTGGGGCGCCCTATTGAGCGCACAAATCCCCCGTGAATACGGGGCGGGACGGGGGCGGGAGGCGGGGCGCGGCGGGGGCCCGCTCCCGGCCCATAGACAATGCATTGTTTTACGGCCCCTCCGCGCCGTAAAAAAATGTGCATGTCACTTTCTCCCCCGCGGCGGATTTGCCGAGGGGGAGGAGCGGGCGGAATCCACTGTTCTCTATGAGAGCAGTGGATTACCGTAATGACTCCGACGGATTTGGGGCCGTATTGAAGCGCAAATCCGGCGCGGAATACGGCGCCAATCCGTCGGCAAATAAGCCGTGTGAACGGGGCCTTACCGATTGTGGTGGAAGGGGGTCGGAGGCCCTGCTCAGTCTTAGTGCTGACAATATGTGCAGGTATACTAAAAAAAAAACAAAAAAAAAGGATGTACTATATAACGTTTGAACTGAAAAATGTATCTTTATTGCACAACACAAGACACACTACCGTGTAAAAAAATACACATTCCAATACCAGCAGCACACTATTAACTTAAGAACTATCAAAAGGCACATAGGAAATTTTAGAAAAGCATTTCTGCTACTTAGGATGCATGAAAATTTTTTGAGGTTTAGTTCACATTTTGACCAAAACTGCTTAAGCCTACCTCCCATCAACAAGGAGACCTCAAATACAGGTGGGAACCTATACTAACATTACCTCTCTTTAGGGCCTGTTCAGACCTCCATACATCACGGAGTGAAGGTTCCAGCTACAAGGTACTCTGCATTGATTTAAAAATCTGTGAAGGTGGATGGAGTGCGAAAAATAAAATTTAAATCAATTGAGTACCTTGCAGCTGGAACTTTCACTCCCTGAAGTATGGAGGTCTGAACAGGCCCTAAAGAGAGGTAACGTTAGTGTAGGTTTCCACCTGTATTGAGGTCCCCTTGCTGATTGGGAGGTGGGCTTAAGCAGTTTTGATCAAAAATATGAACTAAGAACCTCAGAAAATGTTCATGTATCCTAAGTAGCAGAAATGCTTTTCCAAAAATTCCTATGTGCCTTTTGATAGTTTTTCAGTGGATAGTGTGCTGCTGGTATTGGAATGTGTATGTACATTGCTGCCACACCAGTGTGCACCTATGCTCATTTTAAAAAAAAAGTTTTTTGGATGTGCAAAACCAAGTATTATTTTCTAGATCACTATTGACCCACCCACAACCTGAACAGGAAGTAAGAGTCTAAAGTGGTCTGTTGCTCTGTGAAAAAGCATGGTGAGAAAACCCCTTTACATGCTGCAAGTATACAGAAATATATAAAGTCCATCAACAGCAACTTAAAGACACTAATCATCAACAAAACAATTTTTACAATGTATTACAAGATTGACTGACTACACAAAGTGCAGCTTAACTTAAATAACTTGAACATTTGTTGGAGCTTCTTCTTTTGTTATACAATAATGTTTTACTTGATGCACAAATAGTATATTGTAAATGACAAAATGGTAATCTAGCATGAAACCACCACACACCAGTTTCAGGGCTATTTGTAGAACATTGCACTCTTATCTATAGTTTAGTACAAAGCTCTTAGGACTATGGCTCTCGGGACTGTAAGCTGAAGAATTAGGGAAGCAAACAAGATACAGTATTTGCACATATGTAAAGTGAACATAAACCGCGTAAAAGGATTAAACTGCTAGAAACTGGGATCTACTTGTGTGCACCTGAGCATGTGGTTATCTTCGCAAATTTATAGACAGACCTATAGCATCCAGACCTAAATTTACATAAAGAGCAATAATTTACATAATTATTACTATTATTCTACATAGTATTTTGCAGAGGTACAACAAAGGAAATTCACATGAATTTCTGCAAACCAAACCAAAGGTTAAAAAAAAAAAAAAAAAAAGGAAAAACTTCCACCAGGTGACCAAATCTAAAACAAACCACGAAATAAAAATGTAAGTTACCTTGTAAATTTAAAGCACAAATGTGCAATACCTTCTCACATCTCTCCGATTGGCTAGACTAGAATACCAGAACCGGCAGCAAGCTGCAATACCGGACTTACCAGCATCTCGTCCTTTGAAGTGTTGTGCCTATAGCACAACGATACCAGGTGAGCACACACAGTATTTTGTACTCCTCAAAATTGGTACTTGACATTATTACACGAGGGTGCGCTTCTTGCCCTGGCTTTCCCCCTCCTTAGTGTCTTTTTTTTAGATTTAAAACACAGAAACATCTAAACTAGTAATGCATAGATGGTTCATGGTACGTTAATTTCAGTGTCTACTGCTGCCAACCTATCCGGACCTTAAAGGGGTTCTGCAACGAAGTGAGTTCCTTATCTCTTATCTGCTCAGGAGAGAAGATAAACAAAGCATGCCGAGTCATGGGGAGAGGGAGGAAGCAGGGAGCGTCTGCAAAATTTACTCAAATAATTACATTACAACCAGTGGATTCTCTATACAGCAGACAGCCTCATACACTGCACTTTTCTCCCCAGCCCCTATTTCATGTTCCCTGTCATCAGATAAGAAGTGCAAACCTGCAAGCGAGGCTAGATCAGCTCCTGTCAGTGTCCTGGTCATGTCTAATGTAAACTTTCAGGAAACTAAGGGCATCTGATTAAGGCTGCAGCTCTCAGAGGCTTCACTTTTTGGAATCACATATATTTAGAAAAGTGATTAAATACCCATTTTGGAAGATTCCACGTCAACATTACATCGTGGCAAAACCCCTTTAATGAGTCACTCACAGCCCGCCTAGCTGCTGTCATGCTGCACATGGCAGTTACTCCGGATATTAGCTGGTGGTCATAATAATGTGACTCAACTGTGTATAATAAACGTAAAATGTTGACCCAAAACATCAGGGATTCCAATGACTGAAATGTGGGAAGGCAAAGCTGAACTCAGCAGACTAATTGAACTATTTGCTCATTTTTTGAAGGTCGATAGATCTTTCCTAATATGGGAGTAAAGAGTCCGCCAGCTTATTACTATATTCTGTATGCTGGATATTTTGTTAATCCTGTTTTGCTTCCAGGAATCCCAGCATTCGCACTCAGTCTGGGAAAAATGTCAACATGTTCAGCAAGTCAGGACGCTGCCGACCTATCCATACACGTCATAGGTGTGTCAGTGAAACTTCCTCATAATTTGAGTAACTGCTATGTGTATGAGAATAGGGGAAATTGTATCCCGCTAAAGCCAAATGGCATAGTGTTAAAATATATGTACCTTTCGTGGGTGTATCTATACAGTGAACCAATGATTTTTACCTCTATATTTTGAATTCTTTTAAGATTTTGTTATTTGATAGTAGTGTGTCAGAGAATACAAAATGGGAAGAAAAAAAATTCTAGATTTAAAAAAAAAATTTCTATTGATTTTCAAAGTTCGGAAAAAGTGCGAATTTCGGTGTTCCCTGCCGTTACACTTCTCCTCATAACTCAGGCTAGAAAAAAGATAGAGAAACAAAATAAACACCATTCTACTCAGAACTGTAGAGGCTTTCACCAGATATGTCATCGTTAATGTTTTACCCATGCGAACGCAAAATTTTAAAGCGCATTTCTGAAAAAACAATTTAATTTAAAAATTTCCAAAAATGCACATGTGACTGCTATGCTCCTAGCCACATCTGTACCAAAATTCAAGTTGGGATCACGATGGGATCATATTTAAAAATATAACTATTTCAGTGTAAATTCCAAAATCTTGAATTCAGATCTGTTCAGCTTGTGGTCTAAGGGGCCGTTCACGCGGCTTATTGCGGGGAGGGATTGCAGGGGTATTGCGCGCCGTACTGCACTGCAATTCGGCTGGAATCCGTCCCAGCCATTACGGTAATCCACAGTTCTCATAGAGAACTGTGTATTGCGTCTCTCCTCCCCGCTCGGCGGATTCGTGACATGTCAATTATTTACGGCGTGTACGCGCCGTGAATAATAAATGTCTATGGGGCCGGCGAGCTGCCGCCCCCGCTGCACAGAGCCGGCGTAATTGCGGGGTGAAATCCGTCCCGCAATTACGTCGCCAATAAGCCGTGTGAACCGGGCCTAAATGTTTGGAGTCTATATTTACCAAGTAATCCATGATTTTGAGATATTACTGTATTATTTTATTATGTTACAGCTTAGAAGCAGGAGAGGACAGAGGAAAAAGCTTGGTTAGGGCTCAACCTGAGAATGAACAGAGGTAGACCGTGAATGCAGAGCAGATGACAGGCCAGCAGCGCTGTCAGTCATGTGAAGTATCTGCCCATTGCAGAGTCAGGAAGTAAGGGTATGTTCACACGCGTCTTGTGTCCACGTGAATATCCGCTTTTGTGATGCGTGTCTGGGTCCATTCAGACAGACCCAGACACGCATCACAAAAGTGGATGTTCACACGGACACAAGACGCCGTGTGAACATACCCTAAGACACAGCTTCAGAGCTTTCATGTCCTGACATGTTCACTCTTGAACAAACAGTAGTCTCTACACAGACATCAAGGGAGTCGGTGTGCTACAATATTGGTGAGTGTGTTCGGCGCTGGTGGCTGGCTACTGTACTCTCCAAAGATTGTGAAAATGAAGAAGTAGAATTGACTTTTTTGCATCCTTCTGGTCCAGCGCCATCCTTTGTGTATCCAAGAAAACCAGACATTTTAAAAGTTAACAAAAATCAGATATTAACTCAGGTGGAGCCGAACACCATGACAGGCCGTACATACTCTGACACAAAAGGAAATGGCCATTGCTAGTAAGCGCTTATGGACAAGATTACATTTCACCCACTAGAAGGGACAAATTGATGATAAAAGGCCAGTTTAAAAACGTACTATTAATTGTTTGATTAGTTCATATTTTATAGAACGAGGATTTAACTACTGTACTATTCTTCTTAAACACTTCATAAATGACATGTTTAGTGATATAATAAAAAAAAATTGTCACATGTATAAATAGGTGTTAAAAATATTGGTTCTTTTAATCTTTAATTACACTTGAGGATATGATCACCTTTTTTCTTTTAGTTTGTTCAATAAATTCAGGTTGAGAATGCCGAGCAAGTTGTGTTATGATGATTAAGATGTATTTATTTTGGCATTTACGGGATTTGTTTTTTGTGTTTCTTAATTGTTGCACATAAATGTTGAATTCAATAAGTTGTAATTTGAAAAGAAAAAAGGAAGCGATGCACACAAACATAAAATCAGATGATTCAAAGCTTAAAAAAAAAATAGAAAAGTTTTATGTCCCAAATTGAATCCCTGTACAAATACAACCAAGAACACAAGTACCGCACATGTATTTTTTCACAATTTTAAAACTTGCGTTTTTTTCACAATTGCACAACAAAATGTTGAATTTAATTTCTCCAAAACAAAATATAAAACCCATGCCGTGGGGACAAGCCTTAAAAGTCACATAATAAACAGATCAGGTCTTACTCATCATATAATGCTGCCAACCACACCAGCCTATAACCCCTATGGTTGCTTCCACAGGAGTGTCTGAGGAAAACACTTCAGTAATCTCATAATCAGCACAGTCAGGATTACACAGAAAGGTGACACCAATGTGTATGGATAATACAAGATCCACCAGTCACAATAAGAGAAAGTCACAGCTCACCGTCCCTGTTCAGTGACTTCTTCCCAGGTCACAGAGCATGCCTAGAAAACTCTCCTATAGAAGTCAATGGGTCTGATCCAGTTCACAGGATCCTATGTCCATGAAGCTGCTGTAAAGCATCTCTCTAAATGTTATTAAAATCAGCTCAGACAAAATGGCTGCTCCCATCATTATAGACAGCCAGCAGAAAAAAAAAAATTACAATCAGAAAATAAAAAAAACTGATAAGAAAAATAAAATATTTAACAGTATTTTGCTTTAATTAGTAATAAAAAAAATGGATTGGCAATAGATTCCCTGGAACAGACCAGTATACTTGTGAAAATGGTTGGCCTGTTTCATGTCGGTATACGATTTGGCAGAAAAATCTAAGTACTGTATATACTCTAGTATAAGCCGAGTTTTTCAGCCCAAAAAATGAGTTGAAAAACTCTACCTCGGCTTATACTCGAGTCACTGTCGGCGCTCGGGCGCGGCGATGGCCCGTGCGCCGGCACGGACACTTCTGCTATATGTGACTCCTCTGGGAGCGCATATAGCAGAATGCCGAGTACAACTGACAGGCGACGGGCCCTGCTGTGGCCCGTCGCTGTCTGCGATCTCTTCCCCTGCATGCGACTCCTCCGGAGCGCATAGAGAGGAAGATACCACTGCGGAGCACAGAGCGAGCGCTCCCTTCTCTGCAGTGGACTCCGGACGGCTGCAAGCAGACTCGCGGCTGTCCGGAGTTTCCGGCACAGGCAGCGTGTGTCATCACGCTGCGTGCGCGGCCTGATGACATCACCCGCCTATGCTGAGAAGACCAAGGAGCGCGCCCGGGAGACCGGACAGCGAGGAGGCGGAGCAGCAAGGGACTGAAGTGTTTGTTTGGTTTTTTTTATTACCGGCCTATACCTAGCCTATACCCAGCCTATACCCAGCCTATACCCAGCCTATACCTGCCTATTACCTAGCCTATACCCAGCCTATACCTGCCTATTACCTAGCCTATACCCAGCCTATACCCAGCCTATACCCTACCTATTAGAACATATACCTGCCTATAACCTGCCTATAAGGACATATAACTGCCTATGGGGGACATAAACCTGCCTATAACTGCCTGTGGAGGACATAAACCAGCCTATAACTGCCTGTGGGGGACATTTACCTGCCTATACCTGCCTATGGGGGACATTTACCTGCCTATGGGGGACATTAAACTGCCTATGTAATTTTATTGGTATCCATTTTTATTTTTGATATTTACCAGTAGCCGCTGCATTTTCCACCCTAGGCTTATACTCGAGTCAATAAGCTTTCCCGTTTTTTGTAGCAAAAGTAGGTACCTCTGCTTATACTCGGGTCGGCTTATACTCGAGTATATACGGTAAATGTAATATAGAGGAAGAATGTGCTGAAAGATATCCTTCAATGGGTATAATAAATGTAAGCTGTATCCCAATTCATTTTATAGAATAGAACGCATGGTAAGTGCAGCGAAATGTTACTTTGCAACAAACTCATTACCTATAAAATCAAGAATGTGAGCGGATATTTATATCACCTACAAAAACTATGAGATCATTCAAATGGAATCCAAATTTTATTCCTGGAAAGCATTAAACCTGTGTACATTATATCACGCTGGTTAGAGTCCTACAGCACGATAAGGCCTGCCCTACAAATGAGGGAACTCATGACAGAAAAGCTACGGATGTTACTCAGCATTTTGGGCAGGTAAAATACACAGATTATAGTAAGCAGGTGAATGAGATCTAGTTTATTAGCTGTGGACATTATCCGCCTGAACAACTTAGGAAGCTTTCACACAGCACAGTTTTGGTGCAGTTTTAACTGCGCTCCAATTAAACTGCCTTTATTACCAGCAAGCTTCTTTCAGTTGTCTAAATTGTTCAGAAAGGTGTTTCCAGTAAGTAATCAATGACTATTTGAAGTCTTGTGAATTACAAACACACTAATTTATTTCTCACTTTCCAAACAGTTTAGATAAGTGCAAGAAGCTTGCTGGTAATAAAGGCATATAATTGGAGCGCAGTTAAAACTGCACCAAAACCGCGCTGTATGAAAGCGCCCTTAAGGATCATCCAGACGACAAGGGTTTTCAGTCGGTTTTTGCAGACGGTCAACCATTCCCATAGACTTAATACAAAATCCGCCAAGTAGTCTACACTGCACGGTTTCTCTACTTAGAGAATTTTCACGCCGCAGGAGAGTTAGGCACCGAGACAAAACGGTTATGTTTTCTCATTGTAGAATCTGTTGCAGTCTGTTTCTGCTGGGTGTGGAGAGAGAAAATGCTACAGCCCCTAACTCCGAGTCAGGCAGGGATCGACACAAATTGTGCTGTTTCCTGAATGTGTAAGCCCTTCAGTGTAATTCTTTTTTTTTTTTTTGGCTGTATAAAGTGAAAATGTGCCGGTCCTTTACTCTGAGTGAGAGACACCGGAATGCTCGCTCCGTGAATACGACCGAGGGCTGTACAGAATGTAAATGAGCTCTCAGCTAGTGAAATGCAAGGAGGAGGGATCCAGAGGGATCCGACCAGCACTGGATATCAGTGTAAACAAAAACACAAGATAAGGAATACTGTGAATACAAGACAGCTTTGCTAAGGACATCCAATTGCAAAGTTGCTTGTTTTCACTGTCCCTTTATTCTGAAGACCATTTAATGAAATGATAAAACCCCTTTAAAGGTATGTTCACACGGCTAATTTTAGCACGTATTCCGCGATGTATTACGCTTTATACGTTCTAAAATGAGCACCACAATTACGGTAATCCATAGCTTTCATAGAGAGCTATGGATTACACGTCTTCCCCCCTCATGTACAAAAACGATCGTATTGTACTCGCGCGGAGATAAATGACATGTCAATTGTTCGCGGCGATTACGTGGCGTGAACAATGCATATCAATGGGGGCCCCCCGCATGCTTTACGCATATGCACTCAGCGCGACTCCCAAAACACACGTACTGTACGTGCCGTTATTACGGCGTGTGAACCAACTCTAATAATTTACATATGTGGATTTTAGTGCAGAGTGCACATTTGGAGTGAGATCTATGGCAGAAAATGTCACCGAATGTGGACTTCCCCTGATGCATTCATTTTTCTACATGCGAGTGCCGCCATTATATGGAAGAAATAATAAAAATGGAGATGTAAAAATTTGCATTAAATGCGGCTCACATCTGCTTCTTTACCTCACTTGGCGAATTCGTAAAACATTATGAATAACATGCCACAGCATGGAGCGCTATTCTTTCTCTTAGGCTATGTTCACACGGCTTATTTTGGGACGGATTTCAGCCCGTAATTAACGGCGTACTGTGCAAATTTACGGTGGAAACTCCCAGTCTTACGGTAACCCCAAGATCTCATAAAGGCACTATGTTTCCCGTCCCTCCCCCGCTTCCCCCATTTGGGGCGGACAGTCTTTTTATTCAGGCGGTATAGCCCCGTGGTAATGAATGCTGCGCCGAGCCAGGGCGTAAATGGGGGCAAAATCGTCCCGCAATTAGCCGGGAAACTCCCCCTTAAATTGACAAACACAAATCCAAAAACCCCATAGTGGTCAAGGGATTTTACGGGGCATCGCGGGTTCCATATGTAAAGTGAACCCGATCAGATGTGAACCATGCAGATTCCCCCCTAAATAAAATAAAACTTTAGGCCATGTTAAAACGGCTTAAAATTGGACTTTTTTCAGTCCAAATTACCCCCGAGTGCGCAAATATGCGGGAATACCCCATCATTACGTAATCCACATTCTAAAGGAAACTATGGATTACGTCCCTCTCCCTGCCGGGGAATCCCCCGGGGGAGGAAATTGACATGGAATTACCCGGTGTATACGCGCCGTGAATGTTTTTCTAGGGGCCCGGGAGGTCCAGCCCCCCGCCCCCCCGCCCCACCACAGGGCGAAATTTTTGGGGGCCCGAAATTACCCCTGCAAATACCCCGTGTGAACAAAACCTAAAAAAATACAAATCCTAAATTTCTCAAAAGCTGTTAAATGTGATGTTTTAGGAAACATTACCAAGCTCTAACAAAGATTGGCACTTTTAAAAGGCAGTATTTACCCCAAAAAAAATAATGGCACATCTGCGTAACCACATTCAAAATTGTTTTTAGACAATGTTAGACACTTCTTTCCTTTCGAAAAAAAGGGAAAGTTCTTCGTAAACAGGGGTGTGGCTTTATTAAAGGAGGCGTGGTCTAGGGTTCTGGGAGTAGCAAGAAGTATAAAAATCAAAATTTTTTCTGACAAGAAGACCCTTCAGTGACAGCCAGCAGTGACCTTTAAAACATTAGGAAACCGAGATACAAATATTTTATTGCAAAATCTGTTATTGAAAAAAAAAAAAAAACCAGGTTAAATTGTGACAAAAACCCCTTGAAGACAAACAAAAGGTTGCAGGGGAAAGGGACCAGAAGAACGGGGAAAAACGGGTGAAATATGTAGCGATTGCACAGATAGAACTGAAAAAAATAAAACTGAGGAACTTCAATTTACATATAAAATATTTTTTATACTTCCATTCATTAGGCATGGCCTCTCCCCAGGCAAAAGAAAAATGAAACTGGGCAAAAGGACACTTTTTCATTGCTGGTCCCCCTAAAGGGGATTTTTTTTTTTTCCCATCGAGGGGTTTCACAGAGCCTGCCTTCAAAGGCCCCCACTTCCGTTCAGGTTTTGGGGTGTTCTACAACAGGGAACTGACTTTTTAAAAACTCTATTCTTACTGACCTTTTGGGGGGACATTTGGGAGGGGGGGTTTTTAACAGCAAGAAAGGCTACAGAGGGTTAAAGTTTGTCAGTAAGAAACATAAACAAGCCCCTATGTTGCTGATAAGACACAGGGATTGACCTATCACCTAGTCAGGAAAAACCCCAACGCAGAGAAGATGGCGATACCTAGGGACTTGTGTACAAAAGAGAAGGGGAACACCCCAGCTCTAAAGTCAACAAAAAAAAACAAAAAAAGGAAAATTTTTTTTAAAGCTTAAAAGCAAAGAAACCATTTAAAATAAAATTTTTGATTAAAAAAAAAATTTTACTAAGAACAAACCCATTCCATTTTTCCAAAAAAAATTTAGATTTTTTTTTTTTTTAAAAAAAATTTATTTTTTTGACCTTTTTGGGAAAAAAAAAAAATAAAAATTTGAAAAAAAAAAATTTTTTTTTTTCGTCCCTTTTGCAACTCTTTAGGACCTTTTCTGCCTTTTTTTATTTCCCCCCCTTTAAAACCCCCCCCCCCCCCCCCCCCCCCCCCCCCTCCCCCCCCCCCCCCAAACCCCCCCCCCCCCCCCCCCCCCCCCCCCACCCCTTTCCCCGCCCCCCCCAACCCCCGCCCCCCTTCCCCCCCCAACCCCCCCCCCCCCCCCCCAAAATCCCAAAAAAAAACAAAACCCCCCCTTTTTTTTTTTAACCCCCTGCCCAAATTTTTTTCCAAAAAAACTTTCCCCCCAGGAAATTTTTAAACCTCTTTCCCCCCGCAAAAAAAATATGGGGGCCCCCCAAAAAAAGGCAGCCCCTTTTTCTTTTTCCGGGGTTGCCTTCATCCTTCAGGAAACAAGCGGAAGGATCGAGCCTAGGGGACTTTGACAAGATAAAGGGAAAAACCCACTCTAGCTCTGGTAAAAAAAAAAAATAAAAAAAGAATTAATTTAAAGCTTTGAAAGCAATAAATAAGCAAAACCCATTTAAGTAAAATCTTTTGGCTTTTAAAAATTCAGAAAATTTTCACACAAAACAAAATTCCTTTTCTTTCTAACAAACAAAAAATTTTTTTTAACGTAAATTGTCTGGGTTTTTAAAAACTTATATAGGAGCTGGATTAAAATGCAAAAAAAATACATTTGAAAAAAAAAGGAAATTACCCAAATCCCCTCTGCTCCACTCAGTTTAAGCCAGCGGTCCTCCAATGAGGACAAACCTTTTTACTCCCTTATTCTAATCCCTGGCCACACATCCCCCCCGCTTTCATGTACGGCACAAGACTGAGGATCCTTTGGTCACATTAAAAGCTGACACACGTTCCGACGCTACTTCCAAAAAGGGAAAAAATCACCTATGGACAACTGCGGTAGCCGCCCATGGCGCAGCAGTGCTCCCTTCGTATTCCCAATCAAAAAAACAAAACCACAAGGAAGTTATTCTAGTTGAAAGGAATAGCAAATAAACTTTTTTTTTTTTTTTTAAACATGGGCCCAAAACCCCAAAAAAATTCTTTTCCAAAACCCATTGCTTATTCTTTTTCTCAGGGTTTTAAAATTTGTTACAAGTCACTTTCGAAACTTCACAGCAAAAAAAAAAAATATTTTGTTAAGAATTTTCTCAAAAAATGTTTTTCTTTTTTTTGTTGTGCTAAAAGCTAAATGAATAGGTTATTTCACATTTCTGCTTAAAAAAGAATATAGCCACACAAACATAGAATCATTACATAAACACAGACTTCAATATATTTTATTACTCAAGACTCTTTAAAGCTTCACTTACTTTAATAGCAAATATTAGAAGCCCCCACGAGTCATTTCATAAAGGGAAACATGGAAGGATTTGCTATTCGGTTCCTTAACCCCTTCCCCCAAGCCATTTTTTTTTGTGCTTTATTTCCTCCCTGCCGTCCAAGACCCTAGTTTTTTTTTTTTTTTCCCTCTACCAAAAATCATATAGGCTTGTTTTTACACGACAAGATTACTTTTTAAAGGGTGCCATTGACTTAAAAAAAAAAAAAAAAATGAAAAAATTGCGCCTTTTTTCTGGCGAGGGGGGTCATTTTTAAAAAGTTCACTTTTCAAATAAAGACAAATACGTGTTCTGCAAATGGGTACAATTCTCCCAACCAAATTTAGATTTTTCGCTATTTTTTAGTACAAAAAAAAAAAAAAAAAATTTTTAACTTTGTAATGCACCCATGTTCGGAACAGTAATTTTTATTTTGTTTTTCCCCTATAATTGAGTGAGGGCTCATTTTTTTGGGGCTGAATGTAGGCCTGTTCCAGGGCTTATTCCCCCGAGATTTTTGGCCGAAAAAAAATTC